>SDVV010023900.1:0-12675 GCA_016164225.1 Gammarus roeselii
CAGACTGGATGATCGCTGTTACGTCATGCTAGTGCGCAGTGCAATGATCAGACTGGATGATCGCTGTTACGTCACGCTAGTGCGCAGTGCAATGATCAGACTGGATGATCGCTGTTACGTCATGCTAGTGCGCAGTGCAATGATCAGACTGGATGATCGCTGTTACGTCATGCTAGTGCGCAGTGCAATGATCAGACTGGATGATCGCTGTTACGTCACGCTAGTGCGCAGTGCAATGATCAGACTGGATGACGAAAGTGTCAACCGACTCACGGAGTTTAACACGTATTTACATCATAAAAATGTGCCGTCGTACCAAAAAGAGGTGCCAAATGAACGATTGTCGAAGTATCAAGATACGTATTGCAGTTACTGTATTTAAACGCCCATGCATCAGAAGAGCCCGGTTAGCTGTGGTAGGGAAGATTACGGAAAAATAGTGCAATGTGCTTATATTACAAATGTAAGCTCTAACAGCGACTGTAACCTAGAAACCAAAATGCTATACTTTGCGCCACATCGCAAAGGGAACTTTGTTCAGTTTTATCAGTGTACCTCAGTATACTGTCAGTGTACCTCAGTATGCTGTCAGTGTACCTCAGTATGCTGTCAGTGTACCTCCGTATACTGTCAGTGTACCTCAGTATGCTGTCAGTGTACCTCAGTATGCTGTCAGTGTACCTCAGTATGCTGTCAGTGTACCTCCGTATACTGTCAGTGTACCTCAGTATGCTGTCAGTGTACCTCCGTATACTGTCAGTGTACCTCCGTATACTGTCAGTGTACCTCAGTATGCTGTCAGTGTACCTCAGTATGCTGTCAGTGTACCTCCGTATACTGTCAGTGTGCCTAAGTATGATGTCAGTGTACCTCAGTATGCTGTCAGTGTACCTCAGTATGCTGTCAGTGCACCTCAGTATGCTGTCAGTTGGTGTCTGTTCGCCTAATAACAACTGACAAGGGCAGATTTCTGTTTTAGATGGAATGTCTAATATATGTTCAAACATTACACCATAACAAATATACAATACGAGCGAGTTCAAATCCTGCGTAACTTCGCCACCACCCAGTGTCACGACAGCTGTTAGATGCCGTAAAAAAACACAAACCTGTGATGGAAAAAGGAAGGTCAAAAGATGTAGGTGGTTATGGTTTGGAGCTTCTCATATTGTGAGGGTCCGGTGTCCCCTTGCTATCAAGTTTTACACCTGATTGCGTATTTTTTTCCTTCTAAGATGTATTTAATTTTGCCGATGCTTGCCGCAGGGCGAGTAGTAGAGATACAGATACAGACATTAGGCCGAATTACCCAGGTTCAGGAGTGGCCGACAGCAAAGCGCATCACACACACCCACACTCACACATCTTAGCTCTTTTGCACTAAAGGGTTCGGTCGAAAACCCCACAACACACACTCTGAGTCACGAGTGCGGTCCGAAGCAGCAGGACCCGACAGCATGACTGGTGTATCCCCGCTGCGTCACGACGACTGCCCTCCCACCCACGGCAATCCCGCTTCTCAACGAGACGTCAACGAAGTATGCTGTCAGTGTACCTCACATCAGGGCGGCGTCAAAAATCAACAATTCCCTACCATTCTCCACTCACGCCTATTAATTGCACGCTCTCTCGCCACCTCCACATTCAAGTCTCCTCTCCCTAACGCCTAATTCACACCATTCATCCACCCAAACCTCGGTCCACCTCTAGGCCTACGGCCACTCCCATCCGCCTTCAACCCCCTTTTCACCAATCTCCCTTCATCTATCCTCACCATGTGCCTGCACCATCTCAGAACACGCGAAGTAGAGTGCTACATTTTTTCCTAAAGGAAGATGCATTGACGGATTTTCTAAGTTCACTTGGTAGATTGTTGTAAATTCAAGGACCTGAGACTGAAAACGTCTCTGATCCAGTCTGTGTTCTTCTGTACTCGGTGTCAATGTCCTACCCCTTCCACTTTGACCCATAGTGGGCTGCTTTACGACTTGAGAATAGAAATACCGATCGAATATAACAATTTGTTCTGAATTTATAAGCCCGTACAGCTTCATAGAGTTCTAGTCATTCGTTGATGTTTAACCAGCCGAGTTTGGTCGCAGAAGCGTGCGTGATCACTCGTAACGGAATCAGCAAATATTCAAAGAAGTAGAGTGTGCTACGTCATTCAGTGAGGGACTTGTTTAATGGATTATAATGATCTCAAGAAATTTATAATTCAATATTTTAGTTGATCGTTATAACGATCGGATGATTTTTTTTCCAGTGCATGGTTTCTGGTCCTACTACGAGGACAGAAAAAACAATATAGCACTAGTACGGACAAACACTCCCGTGTGTTCAGCAATGCAGGTCTTGCGGTGACGCGTGATCAATGTTTTGTCAAGTGCTGCCGTAGTAGCCATGCGTCATGAAAGTCGTGCCAGGACTCTGCATAGCCATGCGCCCTGAAAGTCGCGCCAAGACTCTGCATTGCCATGCGCCCTGAAAGTCTTGCCAGGACTCTGCATATGCCATGCGCCCTGAAAGTCGTGCCAGGACTCTGCATGGCCATGCGCCCTGAAAGTCTTGCCAGGAGTCTGCATAGCTATGCGCCCTGAAAGTCGTGCCAGGAGTCTGCATAGCCATGCGCCCTGAAAGTCACGCCAGGACTCTGCATAACCATGCGCCCTGAAAGTCTTGCCAGGAGTCTGCATAGCCATGCGCCCTGAAAGTCGTGTCAGGAGTCTGCATAGCCATGCGCCCTGAAAGTCGTGCCAGGAGTCCGCATAGCCATGCGCCCTGAAAGTCGTGTCAGGACTCTGCCTGGATGATTCATTGTTGTGTTAAAAGTCAAGCCTAAACTGTTCACTTCACCAGGAGCCATCTATCAACAGGTCGTGATTCAAAACAGCATATTGAACAGGAGCAGGCGCAGATCTCAGCATTATTAGGCCGGTCGACATTCTTCATGCGCCAGAAACGGAATTAAGGTCGAACACAACATGTTGTTGTGTATGTAATAAAAGAATTTTATGTTTTGTTCCTCGTCTGCTAATTTGCAGCGTGTTTTAATAAAAGCCAGAAATGCCTTTTGTACAGGACAATAGATGCTAAAAATGTCAATGAATCAAAAGTGTCATGGAATTCTTGATGCTGGGACACCTTGTGGTACATATTTTGTAGCTATCCATGAACGGTGCGTCATGCCCTGATGACAAAAATGTAGGAAAATAATCCCATCATTTTATGTAATTCATGAACGCATCCAAGCGGATGAATAAATATCATGAAATTTTCACTTTTTTTATGCATAATGAAAATTTATTAGTATCGAAAATCCAATTTCGGCGTACATTCGATACAAAAAATTGCATAAAACCTGCAACGTGGATCTTCTAATCTACCACTCACTAGTACCATAGGACGATGAAGACTGGATGGTGGACGGAAGGGAGGATACAGGGACGCGCGTCCGCATGCATATGTATGAGGAAATGCATGTGTAGCAAAACGCGTGAGTGCCTCACAACACAATAATTGATAATGTTTTCATCGTTAACCGGTGATTGTGATGAATAATGAATTTCGAATTGATCCTCTCTCCGTGCCAACTCATGGTAAAATAATATTATATTCATGTGTATACAAATAGAAATAATAGATGAAAGAATATTATATTCATGTCTATACAAATGGAAATAATAAATAAAACAATATTATACTCATGTGTATACAAATGGAAATAATAGATACAAAAATATTATATTCATGTGAATACAAATGAAAACCTTACGCGCACGACAATAGAAATGTAGGTATGTCAGTATACTATTTCCACTATTTTCGATAAATTGCGACAGAACTTAGTTCAGGTGAATAATTGTTTGGGATTGAATTAATTTGATATCTTGTAATACCCTGTAGTTAGAGTTATTTGAAATGGTCGGGGACCCGACCAAAATCCAATAGTGTCTTCTCAGACGAATTAAACTGATGTGCTTAATCGCTCATGGCAGGAGAGGGACCCAAATGCACAAACTCGGTAGCGTGCGCCATTTGCACGAGACTTAAATCATAGTTGCAGTAATGTTCGGTGATACATTACTCAGTTGCAGTAATGTTCCGTGATACAATACTCAGGTGCAGTAATGTTCGGTGATACAATACTCAGAAGCAGTAATGTTCGGTGATACAATACTCAGGTGCAGTAATGTTCGGTGATACAATACTCAGGTGCAGTAATGTTCGGTGATACAATACTCAGGTGCAGTAATGTTTGGTGAAACAATACTCAGTTGCAGTAATGTTCGGTGATACAATACTCAGGTGCAGTAATGTTCGGTGATACAATACTCAGTTGCAGTAATGTTGTGTGATACAATACTCAGGTGCAGTAATGTTCGGTGATACATTACTCAGTTGCAGTAATGTTCGGTGATACAATACTCAGGTGCAGTAATGTTCGGTGATACAATACTCAGGTGCAGTAATGTTCGGTGATACAATACTCAGGTGCAGTAATGTTCCGTGATGCAATACTCAGGTGCAGTAATGTTCGGTGATACAATACTCAGGTGCAGTAATGTTCGGTGATACAATACTCAGGTGCAATAATGTTCGGTGATACAATACTCAGTTGCAGTGATGTTCATTCAAATTCCATGCACCCTCTGCTACTTCGATTGGGAAACTCAAAAATAATTATAAATAAAGTAACTAAAATCTCCGGGCAAACTGTTTAAAACCAACCAGAGAATCATTGGACCTGCTTCAGGAAATTATCTGGAATATTCTGTAAGTTGTAGGTTTCAATTTAGGTATTTTTTTAGTAAAGGTATCCTATCAACACTAAAACACGTCAATGCCTTACCCATAATACCTGTTTCAAATTTCCAAGATTGAAGTACGCATTGAGAGGAAGGATATTTCCTACAAGACATTTCCGTATTATGATTCATTATCTTTCGTCATTATTTTTTTCCAGTTGGTCATACTATTATGTTTCTTTTCCTCGTGGGGGCGAAAACATCGCCTTGCCCCCCCCCCCCAACACTACCTAATATATGTAGGCATGCATCAGAAATATCTATAAACAGTTAACCTTGTGAATAATGAAAAATTTGCATCCCTTGCATCCCTTTTTACCCAAGCAAAGTACTCAATTGATTGAAAGTACTCAATTGATTGAAATATTATGCTTGTACAATACTGTTATCAGGCTTTTCAACAATACTGTTGTCAGGCTTTTCAACAATCCTGTTGTCAGGCTTTTCAACAATCCTGTTGTCAGGCTTTTCAACAATACTGTTGCCAGGCTTTTCAACAATACTGTTGCCAGGCTTTTCAACAATACTGTTGTCAAGCTTTTCAACAATTCTGTTGTCAGGCTCTTCAACAACTCTGTTGTCAGGCTTTTCAACAATACTGTTGTCAGGCTTTTCAACAATACTGTTGTCAGGCTTTTCAGCAATACTATTATCAATTTTTTCAACAATACTGTTGCCAGGCTTTTCAACAATTCTGTTGTCAGGCTTTTCAACTATACTGTTGTCAGGCTTTCAACAATTCTGTTGTCAGGCTTTTCAACAACTCTGTTGTCAGGCTTTTCAACAATACTGTTGTCAGGCTTTTCAGCAATACTATTATCAGACTTTTTAACAATACTGTTGCCAGGCTTTTCAACAATTCTGTTGTCAGGCTTTTCAACCATACTGTTGTCAGGCTTTCAACAATTCTGTTGTCAGGCTTTTTAACAATACTGTTGTCAGACTTTCCAACAACACTATTGCTAGGATTTTCCACAATACTGTTGTCAGGTTTTTCAAATTTAGACTTTTTTGCGCTTGTCGTTCTGTGAAACGCATTCAATCGGTTCTCAGAGACACGGGAAGCTGTTGTCTTCGGAGTAACTAACAATAGTAATTTTTTTCTCCATTAGTGAGGAACATAAACGAAGAAAACAATCTAAATTTCAATTAGAGAATCAATTGAAATAAGATTATTGTTTTTTACATATTATTTGTACCCAAATTATAAATAAAAGGAGGAAACCATCTTGTGTCAAAGTTCAAATGACGGGGAGGATACAGGGAACTGTGTGAAACAATGTGTGAACTTCTAATATATAAGCACTTCTCTATCTCTCTTTTGCATACGAATCTTTTAGTGTTCATACTACACGTCTGTTCCCGTTCTCCTCTGTCTCCGGCCGCTTGTGTGGTGCAAAAAGGGTTCCAAAGAGGATGGCAAAAGGAGTCGAATAGAGTCGCTAAAAGGCTCTCATAACAGACCCTAAAGAGGTTCTTGCAGTCTAAGAGCAGGACCGAGCAAATACAATCTTGAGGTCAAAGGATGTTGTTCGCAGGATGGAATATTCAAGGAGAGTCCGGAATTAACTTACCAAGCAGAGACACGATTAAATCAGGAAGGAAAGGCTGGAATTTTCGGATTTTCCAAGCGCAGAGTCGGGTCACAGCGTAGCTGCCCCGTGACCCACACCAGTGGAGACACTCAACTAGTGCTGCGGCATCAGCAATTTGCAAGTTGCGGCCACAATCGGTCGGATGGCGGCTCGGCGTTGAGTTCGCGAATGGAATTATTCCCAACCTGCGCGAGGGTATCCACTAATTAGAGGTTGATTAGGATCACTTCTGATGTACTTGTCTTATCGTCTTCGGAACATCGAGTTGTTTATTGTAATTGACATTGCGGCAAACGCTTGCTCTCGGGTATTTCCAGGATCATTCAATCGAATAATTGAGATGAGCCGCCCGTGAAACAGTTGAATTCCAAAGGCTTGCATCTTATGCCGCCCGTCAGATTGAACACTTTCAAGGAACTCATTCTGCCAATCCGTGACTGATCTCTCATCGTGACTATTTTTTCGTTGGCATTGATTTCGTTGGTCTGTGGATTCATCCTTCTAGAAGTGTTCATTTGGTCAGTTTAACCTATAGGCAATTAACCAACAGGCAATCAATCTGTAATCATTCATTTGCATTACTTCTACAGTTTTTGGGGTGAAACTCAGTTGAACTGCTTCAAATTTTCCTTGACCTTTCCGTTTTTGTAGATCCCTAGAGAAGGGCAAGAGTCTTTATGATATTGGATTATTTGCTTCCAAAGAGTCAACATTGTTTATTTATTTTACTCATGGTAGAGAGGATCTCAAGTCCCAGGAACATTTCACCGTGCCACTAGTCTCGACCTTTGTGATTTGTTCATGGAATGCAACATGGTGTCGCAATAATACGCTTAAATTACGCACGCTTTCTTTGTCATCGATGGTTCCGTCGTAGTTTGAATAATATGAAGACTCTTTTTAGATCAGTTTTTCAGATTTGTTGAATTGCATGTGCAAATCTGAAAAACATCTGAAAAACATGCATGCGCGAATCTGAAAAACATTGCATGTGTTTTTGTAGCCCAATTAAAGATTCCTCTTAGATCTTTTCCATATCTCTCGTATCCTACCCTTTGAGTTTGGATCATCATATTATATTGTTTATGATCTGTGATCTACGTTACCAAAAACATCGGCCAAATCTTTATAAATCACAACCACATTTGATCCATCTCCCAATACATTGATTATTTGATCATCATTCCCCAGCAGTTGGGTCAACGGGCTCCCCTTCCTTCTGAAATCATTTCCCTTAGAGTTGAGCTATTCCTATATCCCAATTAATGTAATAGACAACCTCATGTCGGACATTTTCTGCTCTCAAGCTAAGTAAATGACAGCTGAAATAGTAAATAGTCATGATAAAGTAAACGTCGGTGATCAGACTTACTCTGCCTATTTTTCTTGAAATTAATGGTCTAATGTAATGCTTGCATCTGTCTCGACATATTAAAAAGTGGAGAGTAGAGGATGTCCTCCAACAATGTCCATCGGTTGGTCCTTACTCTTCAACCCTAGTTTTATGTTAATATTAAATTCACCCAGGTACACGTATCATCTGTGTATTCTGATATTTCTGTTATTTTGTCAACATGTCATTATACCTAAATAAATTTTAAATCCTTTAAATCCTTAAATCCAATAAAATTTACTATCCGTCCTTTCGTGATTCCATCTAATGTTTTGACTGCGTGTGAGGCCAGCTCGTTTTGCTATGTGAAGATGACAGCATTGGAGTATCCACTTGTATTGCTTCAATAGAATATAGGAGATGTCGTAGGGCCGGGTGCGCTGTTGCAACCCATGTAATACTTTTCGTTTCCAAGATATGTCACTCTTAAGATCTGTAAATGAAAATTGTAAGATAGTCTCAAAACTTGGTCGAGTACCCTTTATAATAGCAAATACTCTCTGTAATTATTACGCAATAGTACCCTCACTGCCGTTCATCCATCAACCTGATGGCGGGATTAATCAATTGGGATGCCATTATTAGTCGTCACGGCGAGAAATTTGGGTGGATGAACTTAGAAACCCTTAACATCTGCATCATTTTTTCATTAGCTTCTTTTCAATTTCTTCTTCTCTCTCAGTCATATGAATCTTCTATTTACTTCTCAATTGAAACGATAAATACAAATTGCTTTATTCTTCTGCATGGTCTCATACTTTACTATGTTCTTTCTATTGCATTGCTCGTTTGAACCGGAAAGTTTTCTCGCTAAATAATTCATGATTTTTTTTGGTATTTCTGTTCATTTCAGCCCTTGAAGATTATAAAAATCATCTTATGGCGCTCTAGACCAGCATTTGATATAAGTGAACATTTTTTACGTCTGCAATTATAACAGTGAGCACACACTTTCTCACTAGTACAGTGAGCACACACTTTCTCACTAGTACAGTGAGCACATACCTTCTCACTAGTACAGTTAGCACACACTTTCTCACTAGTACAGTGAGCACACACTTTCTCACTAGTACCAGTGCCGCTGTAGGTCTTGCTCGTCCAGGACTTGAATTGTAGACTGAATGTGTCTGTATTTCCCTCAACCTTCCAACCATTGCCTTGAGGACAATGGAATAACAATGATTCAATCTCAATGTAAAATACATTCAGCCTTTTGCAATATCCATGCATGATGTTTGCGAATAATTCGCTTGGCACAAGTCACTCTGTTTCATGGGATTTTTCTGAGCTTCCCGTCCAGGCTTTTGCGGGCCTACCATGCATAACGCATCAACCATTTTGCGTGAGATACCAAAATATAGATTTGAATCTACACTTGTTTTTCTATTTGATAACAATATTTCTCTCTCAACACTATTTACCTGATTTGTCTTCAATAAAGGTCAGGCGTTTTAAACAGATGTTTAAAACGCTATTGGCCACATTAATTTATTCCAACAAACAGTTGAGCGAGCCCCTGTTTGTCTGCATTTTCACTTGCATGGTCACATATGGATTCTGGATTAGTCTCACCCACACTTCCCGATCATGCGCTGCCTGTATGGCTCACTTCCAAGAGCTGCTTGTATGACCCACTTCCAATCGCTGCCTGTATGGCCTTTCCGAGCACTGCCTGGATGCCCCTTCCAAGCACCGCCTGCAGGGCTCTTCCAAGCGCTGCCTGTATGACCCTTCCAAACGCTGCCTGTATGACCCTCCCAACTGCTGCCTGTATGACCCTTCCAAGCGCTGCCTGTATGGCCCTACCAAACGCTGCCTGTGAGGCCCTTCCAAGGACTGCCTGTATGGACTGCCACTTCCAAGCGCTGCCTGTGTGAAAAACTTCCAAGCGCTGCCTGCATGGACCACTTCCAAGCGCTGCCCGCATGGACCACTTCCAAGCGCTGCCTGCATGGACCACTTTCAAGCGCTGCCCGCATGGACCACTTCCAAGCGCTACCCGCATGGACCAATTCCAAGCGCTGCCCGCATGGACCACTTCAAAGCGCTGACCTCATGGACCACTTCCAAGCGCTGCCTGTATGAGCCACTTCCCAGCGCTGCCCTCATGGACCACTCCCAAGTGCTGCCTGTATGGGCCACTTCCAAGCGCTGCCCTCATGGTCCACTTCCAAGCGCTGCCTGTATGGACCACTCCCAAGTGCTGCCTGTATGGGCCACTTCCAAGCGCTGCCCTCATGGACCACTTCCAAGCGCTGCCCTCATGGACCCCGTCAAGTGCTGCCTGCATGGACCACTTCCAAGCGCTGCCCTAATGGACCACTCCCAAGTGCTGCCTGCATGGACCACTTCCAAGTGCTGCCTGCATGGACCACTCCCAAGTGCTGCCTGCATGGACCACATCCAAGCGCTGCCTGCATGGACCACTTCCAAGCGCTGCCTGCTTGGACCCTTTCCAAGCGCTGCCTGTAAAGACCACTTCCAAGCGCTGCCTGCATGGACCACTTCCATGCGCTGCCTGCATGGATCACTTCCAAACGCTGCCCTCATGGACCACTTCCAAGCTCGGCCTGTATGGACCACCACTTCCAAGCGCTGCCTGCATGGACCACTTCCAAGCGCTGCCTGCATGGACCACTAGCGCTGCCTGCATGGACCACTTCCATGCGCTGCCTGCATGGACCACTTCCAAGTGCTGCCTGCATGGACCACTTCCAAGCGCTGCCTGCATGGACCACTTCCAAGCGCTGCCTGCATGGACCACTTCCATGCGCTGCCTGCATGGACCACTTCCAAGCGCTGCCTGCATGGACCACTTCCAAGTGCTGCCTGCATGGACCACTTTCATGCGCTGCCTGCATGGACCAGTTCCATGCGCTGCCTGCATGGACCACTTCCAAGCGCTGCCTGCATGGACCACTTCCAAGCACTGCCTGCATGGACCACTTCCATGCGCTGCCTTCATGGACCACTTCCAAGCGCTGCCTGCATAGACCACTTCCAAGCGCTGCCTGTACGGCCCATTTTCCTATCCACTCTGAATTTTAGTTGCTGTTCTTTTCTATTGGTTCGGCGTCATAATTCAGTGTTCAATTTTACAGACTACGTGGAAAAGGGTGGAGGAGCAAAATTGCGTTCCCTACTCTTCTTCAAACAGGTGCAATCGGAATCACAGAATGGAGACATTTTACTCCATCACCTACCCATCTTGGGAAAACAAACAACTGCAAAAGAGCGTATTTACTCCTTTACTAGAGCAATGGTTGAGCATTCCCAGTTGTGCCTACTGATGTATCATACTTAACAGTCGCTGTGGGTACTCTAGTATCATGTTCGTCTGTCAGATGTGTTTCAACAAGAGGACATTCTAATTAGTGCTTGTAAATCACCTTAAACATTAGTTTGTAACTGGGATACTGTTCTTACGTCCTGAAGCGAAGGATACTGTTCCTACGTCCTGGATTGATGGATACTGTTCCTACGTCCTGGATTGAAGCTCGAAGCTGATTTGTTTCTTGTGAAATTGACCGCCTTTCCGTCTAATGCCACGGGATGCAATCAGCCTCTAATGGCCGGGGATGCTATTGGATGTTATGGTGCCGGTAATAGAGCCATTAAAGGGATAATGGCTGCCATTGGTTATGATCATCGGAATGAAGTAGATTAGTACCGTGTACAGAATTCTGCCATAGGGGCTCTGAAGAGAGAGTGTTCATGTCCTGCAGGGTAGGGTGTTTCACGACAATGAACGCAGAAAACTTTAATTAATCGTTTTGTATCATAATATCATAGCAAGTTTACCACAGACGTTTATTAGCAATGAGACGAAATGTTCGTTATTGTCATTACGTGAATATTCATTAGTTTTCCATCAATAAATGTTGTCGCACTCTGCTCTACCTATGTGGCAACACTTTGCTCTCGCTATGTTGTAGCACTTTGCTCTAGCTATGTGGCCACACGTTGCTCTCGCTATGATGTCGCACTTTGCTCTAGCTATGTGGCCACACGTTGCTCTCGCTATGTTGTCGCACTTTGCTCTAGCTATGTGGCCACACGTTGCTCTCGCTATGATGTCGCACTTTGCTCTCGCTATTGTGTTGCACTTTGCTCTCGCTATGTTGTCGCACTTTGCTCTAGCTATGTGGTCACACTTTGCTATCGCTATGTTGCCACACTTTGCTCTCGCTATGTTGTCGCACTTTGCTCTCGCTATGTTGTCACACTTTGCACTCGCTATGTTGTCGCACTTTGCTCTCGCTATGATGCCACACTTTGCTCTCGCTATGTTGTCGTACTTTGCTCTCGCTATGTTTCCACTCTTTGCTCTCGCTATGTTGCCACACTTTGCTCTAGCTATGTGGCCACACTTTGCTCTCCCTATGTTGTCGCACTTTCCTCTCGCTATGTTGCCACACTTTGCTCTCGCTATTCTGCCACACTTTGCCTTCGCTATGTTTCCACTCTTTGCTCTCGCGATGTTGTCACACTTTGCTCACGCGATGTTGTCACACTTTGCTCACGCAATTCTGCCACACTTTCCTTTCGATATGTTGTCGCACTTTGCTCTCGCTATGTTGTCGCACTTTGCTCTCGCTATGTTGCCACTCATTGCTCTCGCTATGTTGTCGCACTTTGCACTCGCTATGTTGTCGCACTTTGCTCACGCTATTCTGCCACACTTTCCTTTCGATATGTTGTCGCACTTTGCTCTCGCTGTTTTGCCACACTTTGCTCACGCTATTCTGCCACACTTTCCTTTCGCTATGTTGTCGCATTTTGCTCTCGCTGTGGTGCCACACTTATCTACAGTCGGTTTTTCCTAATTTTAACGGTAGATAAATGCGTCTACACACACACATATATATGTACATATATA
>SDVV010023901.1:0-12674 GCA_016164225.1 Gammarus roeselii
CCCACAGCAACAATGTCAGCCTCTCTGTCATCCTCGACATTCAACAACTGATCAAAATACTCGGCCCACCTCTTCCGTACATTACCACTTTCCAACAACAACTGGCCGTTTTCATCTTTCACCACTTCCTCCTTCCCGGTCTCTCCCTTTCTCACCCTCTTCACCTCTTTCCAGAACATCTTTTTGTTCTCTTCAAAATTCTGGCACAACCGTCTGCCCCACCTGGCATCAGCGTCCCTTTTGGCATGCAAGCACAAAGTGTATATTAGGGGTTCAGCCCTATGTATTATTTTAAATCTCAGAATTTTTCTATCTAGCAACAGTTTTTATTTTGGTGTGAGCTTTCTCGACGCGAATACATAATTTCGTGCGTGCGACATCTGGAATTAGTACCAAATTACGCATTTATACAGATTCAGACTCATGAAACAATCCCACAGAAGAGGAGCGACCGACTACAGGACGCACCTCACACTCCTAACATGCACTCACACACACTAAACCTTAGCCCTGTAGCGCTAAAGCGTCCGGCCAGGACTCCACAACACACACTTTGGGGCAGGAGTCCGTGTTGCCGAGATCAGTGTCATCTTCCTCTGACGTCCCCTTGCTACGTAATGATTGCCAGATCCTCCCCCACCCTTGTCCATCCCGTTTCTTAGCACCGTAGAGCTATTTTGGGCAAAAACACCCTCATACAACCTACTTCTGGCTTCCATACACAGTGTCTTTCAGCTCACATGACGCTGTGGTGAACCCACAATTTTACGCCCTGCAATTAACTCAAGATTTGACATCAGTTTTAACAATTGCTTTGTTATCTTCACACGATAGTCCATTTACTTAGAGAATGTGAATCACATCGTCATACCTCGAACATCTCATTACTTTAATTTCACGTACATCAACTCGCAGCTTCCTCATCTCACACACTCTACCAATTTTGACACTAGCGTCCACAACTTCTCTGAATCTGCCACTAGTGTTGTATCATCCGCAAACAGCAAGCGACCTAACAAATCTAAGCCTCAACCCAATTCACTCACATTCACCTTTGACTCCTCTATCCATGTAGTGATTAAACAGCCAGGGAGACACAACACCATCTAATCCAAGTCCCACTTTCACTGAGAGCCAAGCACTTGGCTCGCTCACTACTCTGACACGTGTTCTGCTGCCGACATAGAAACTATGGAGCGCACTGTAATGTGAAGTTCCACGGCCATCCACCTTTGTTCTGTTTTTCTGTTTGCATTAGAAGAGGAAAGTTTCCTGCATATGCTGTCATATTTGCTATGGATTGTATTTTTGTTCTTTCAAAAATCGTTAATTTTGTGAGTTAGCAATGCGATTGCAAGGCTGCGTGGATACTGTACCTGGCATTAGTTTGGATTTTGTTGTGAGCCGTCTCAAAGCAAATACGTTGCTTCGTGTGTCATTGAGAAATGTTTCCATACAAAATTGCCGCATCTTGAAAGTACCAACCTGTACACCTATAATCAATATCTTTTATATGTGAGCCAGAGCTTTGATTACTTCGTAACCTAATGAACTTTTTGCAATTCATTAACTGCTTTAGGTCGATGCCAAATAACGTTACATCTTTGAATATTTGAAAATTTCAAATAATTGCCAATATAATGATAACAAATAAAAAGCAAGTGTGTTATTTAGCCACATAACGTGCGATGGTCGAACATATTTATACACGCTATAAAAGAGTACCGCGGAAGTCGTCCTCTAACAAATTTCCGGCTACTCCATAAAAACGCAACACTCTGCCACGTCCCCCTGTTGACCCTATCGCAGGCCTTTTCCAGATTCGTGAAGGTCTAGAACACATCCTTTCTCTATGAAATATGCTTCTCACAGTCTTGCTCAACTGCACATATCCGAGCTGCGCACTTCCAACCAATCTCAAAGCCACACCGTTCCACGCCAATCGTATCATCCGTACTCTGTCTAATTTGTTTTGTTGTACTTCCGTACAGCGGCACCACGACTGACATAAAACGTATATTTATTAGCCTCACCAATTATTCGATTGCCGTTACTCCATCCCTCATTAGGCATTTATAGTAGTAGTAGTTGTACTACTACTAGCAGTATTCTAGCAGTATTCTAAACTTGAATTTCCAGTACAACTAGCCCAGCCTAGATGAGGTGCCAATCGTTCATGGGCTGTCGGATGCTGAATGCTCCAACGGAAATTTTTGCCATCTTGGCGACAATAGTCCTAACGTCACACTTTCTTAGTAAGGGGGTGGATTAGTCTCCCAATGTTTGTCAAGGCGGTTTTTAAAAATGTTCACTTTTGGACACCATTTTTACGTTATTTTACATCTTTTATCACCTCCTCCTTCCGCGTCTTCCTTTCCTCACCCTCGACATCTCTTCCCAAAACATATTCTTGTTCTCCTCAAAAAAATTTCCCAACTGACTACTCCACCTAGCATCATCGTCTCTATTTGCTCTCCTCACCACACTCTTCACTTCCTCTCTTCCCCTCTATAGTTGTCATAGGCCACCACCGACCACGCCTGCTGCCACTCTCCAGAAGCTATTCTCTTCTGCACCACCGTCATTCTAACCTCATCGTTCCACCACTCGTAACCCGTCCCCCAACACCCGCACACACGCCTCACACAACACACGTTTCTCGCACATCTCATCAACGCATCTTTGAACGTCTCTCATTATTCCCGAGCATTCCACAGGCCTTGCCCTCTCACAATGTGAAATTCCCAATTCATCGCCTGTTGGAACACATCAGCTCCACTGGCCACATTTAATTCACAGACATTTATTTCATCTTTATCTCCTCCCACTTTTTCCCATTCTTAATCTTCCTGTCACAGGAGATGATCAGACGTTCCTCCGCCTTCTCTTCTCAATACCCACGCATCCAACAGCCTATCCACCGCTCTCATCGAAATCAACAAAACATTAATCAGCGCTCTTTCCACCGTTGTATCTGCAGTCAAATGTACCTCTGTACATTTTTCTCTTGCAGAAAAGCTGTTTCGCACCAGCAGCTTCCGCCCCATTCGCAGACCTATTTGTTTTTCCACTGCAGTTTCTCCCTGGAACACTGAACTTCCCTACCACATTTTCCACCGCTACGCCACAAACTCTTGCTTTAGGTCCCCCTGTACTACCAAGTTGTAAAATTCTTCAAAACTTCTAAGACACTCACTCAAACTAATTCAATGATGCTCCCTTATCTCCTCACTCCTCTCGCTACCTGGTCCGTAACCACTCACAGACGCCCATCTTTCCATACCTAACTTAACCTACACCCACACTAATCTAGAGGACACTACCTTCAACTCTATAATGCAAATGGCCAACCAACGACTCATCAACAACACTAAACCTACCCATTTACAAATTATGTAATTTCATTATTGAAATAAGAATTTAATCACTTTGTAACATGATAATCTGTTCGATGTTCGTTAACTGCTCCGGGTGCAGGCCATTTGAACTCGGTCCGTTCGAAAAAGTGATTGCATTTTACGTGGCTCGTAAGAATCTTGGTCGGTGCATCGAGATTAGATGCCGCCACATCTATTGCGACTCAAAATATTAGTAATGCAAGCAATTTGACATCTCTCATTAAGTCACGTAAATTACAATGAATAGAAAAATGAACCCATGTGAAAAAAATATGACGAAAGCTTGCCGCTATTAGTTTTTAATAATTATTGATATTTTACCTACGCCTTCTTGTGATTTGTTTCAGTGCGGATGAGGAGCGTCGAGTTACCATCCATCCCAACCCTACCATGGAAAAGTACCTCAACTTTGTGGCGCCTCCCAGGTCATTACACACGGTCCTCTTTAGGGTTCCTGCGTCGACACCCTAGGAGCAACAGCTACGCAGATACACACGGTCTTCTTCGTGGAACCGCGACTTCACACTGGGAGCACAGCAACAGCTTCATCCAATACACACGGTCCTCATCGTGGAACCCGCAACTGCACACTAGGAGAAAAAGCTTCATCTGCACACACACTTAAGGCTTCATCTATCGGTGCGATTTTCTTCATGGATCGTACGGTTGCACACTTGGAGTTACAGTTTCCAGCCCCCTGCCGTTTTTGCTGTGGGAGCATCGCAGTCATGCTTTCGGATATGTCGGGGCCAATTGGTGGAGTCCATCCTACTTCCCGGTCATCTCTTCATCTTAGGTGTCACAGTCCGTGCTCACATCAACTGTGGCTATTCGTCACTGGGTTCTTTCAGTAACTTCGTCGGCGTCCACCTGCGAGAGAAACTCATCTTCCTCTCCTCTTCCTTGCCCATTGTTCTTTCTTTCCTTGTTTGATTATTGTGTCTATTTTCAGTAATCGGCTCTTCTCCACCCTCGTTACCTTCAGGCTTCACTCCAACCACCCTTCCCTTTTGATTTTCATGCTCTATTTCTTTACCAAACGTCATGGAGCAGGGTCCTTCATATTGTCGCTCTGCAATCTCTAGATCCACAAGAGGTGTTACGGACCGACCCATCCCTCCCCGTCTCTTCCCTACCGTCGCATCTTTCATCCACACTACCCATCTTTGCTCCGGCCCACTCCGGCATCTACATAACGTACTCTGGATGACCGAGGCCCAAAACAAGAAGCTCATTAGGTTATTTCTTATAGTAATTGTGCTTCGTCAAATCTTCAGAAACAATCAAAAAAGGCTTGCTCTGAATAACTCAGAGCGTCGAAAAAGATCAAGTCTTGCGTGCGTATGCAAACAAAGAAAACCTTTTCACTGTAGGGGCTATCAACGCAAGAAATTTAACGTTCGTGTTTTTATTCAAAGGTTCTTTTCATGAAAGTTTTTATGGCTTTATGTATGGAACCATTCGTCTGGAGGAAACATGCATGTGAACATACTTACCTTGAAACATACAATCTGGATGAAGGAATGCCGAAAACAAACTGCGAATTTAAAAATTTGGTCCCAATATTTGAAAACAATACCACATCATTTGTCGCGTATTTTTTGAGTTTCCGATTTTCAGAGGTAGGTATTGCTATGGCAGAAGCATTTTCAGCCCGTGAACTCAACAAAATAAATAGTTTAGCTAGGAGAATAAAAGTGTGTATTATAATAAATTTACACTACCTAATTCTTGTTTTTCCTTCATCTTTTTAAAATATGGATATATTGAAAGGTGCGATGCTGTTGCAGATGGGATTTAGCAGAGGTCCTTCGATTTTGGAACAGCTTTCTTACCTGATACTGGCGACCTCATTTATTCTGCAGTGGATACCTGTCGTGCCATCAGATCTCTCGTGGCAATGGGTACCAAACCTGTGAAATTCTTCTCGTCTTTCTGGTCGCTGATGCCAGTCTGGCCAGTAAGTTATTTTTTAGAGAATCTGTTTTTTATTTAGAGTCATTTAATTCATATAAATAAATAAATAAAAATAAATTTATTTAATATTTGCAGGTGATTCATTGTGTTTGGTTCTGCCTAACGTACCTTGCTCTCGTTTGTTCGACAAAATCTTTAGCCACGTCCCACATTTTTATTTCAGATCGGATTATTTTTCGAAGGAATGAGTAGAATTTTCTCGAAACATATCTATGACTCACGTTGAGGCTCTGGTGGAAATGAGGCTCAAATCAAATCGAGACTTTTAACTAAATGAATGACCTTGAATGAGCGTAAATATTTTATAAAGATCAAAATTGGACCAAGTGTGAATAAATGCAACCAGGTGACGCTGATCTTTAGCAAGTCTTCATGACCAACTATACACCGATCATTACTAAGTATACATAACACGATATAATAACTTACAATAAATCCATATTGTTCAGCTACTTTCACTCTAGGGCATCCAACCGATGCTCGCTGAACAAAAAAAAATCGAGATAAAACTACCCAAACAGTCTACATACGCATGATAACGATTCATTTGGAACATGCGGATATATGGTAACACCGATATAGCTGGTACAAAACTGGATAATGCGTTATGGGGTAGATAGATTCTCGTAACGAAGCTACTGCATCCTAAGAAATATATACATCAACATGTCCACTACCAAACTAATAAACCATACTATTCCTATAAATATCATATATACATGAGATAAATAGATGGAAAACCCATAACGTTGCCCTAAATCCAACCAACAGGCTTTAACCAAGCATCCAACCGCTAAGAACCCACCAACCAACCACCGAATGAGTCAATTATACCCCAACTAGATATGAATACAAACATATATGTACAGAAAAAAAAAAAATTAATCCAGTCATAAATATATAACGATGCATACACCCAAAACGTAGAAAATATGACGAATCAGCCATGTAAAGCAAGAAGATGAAAAAAAGCCGAGAGACATTTCACCTAATTTTCCAGAGCGTATCCAACTTTTTGCCTAGGGGTCCCCTACCGCACCCCACCCCTCCAGAAATGTTTTATAAAAATATTCCTACCAGCAACGAATGAATATATAAATGGAGCAACAGTTAGTAACCAAGTATACCCCAATACAGTTATGTAAAGAAGAAAAATATTTATAAATGCAATAAGAAGTAATAATTGATATAAATTAAAATGTTCACAACATAAAACCTTGCCAATCTAGGCCCGTCCGTTCACCTCTTCCTCCCCCCTTCTCACCGCTCACCCCTCCTCCCTCTTAGCGCCGTCCGTTAAGCTTATCAGTGCCTCCGACCACCTGACTTCGGCTGACCCCCTCCCCACCGCTAATTAAGCCCTATCATATTCCTTCACAAATTTGCGTTTCGCTGACACATAAGCTACTTTCATCACCGACAATACACATGAATCGTTTATTAGAGAATGTACAATTTTCTCGTCAAACACAGTGTTGTAAATTAGCATAAAACTTACACAGGACCTGCTCCATTTTAGACCTTTCAGGTCTGGTGGGAGGGAATGTGACGACGCTTTTCCTCACCACAAGCGCCCTACTATAGCTGCCCTAATATACTGTACTATGTTTTATCTACTACAAATGTCTTACTATCGCCCCACTACTGTAATAATTACATCTAATTTAATTCTTGCAGTTACGTGCAAGTAAATATTTCATAAGTCATTTCCCATTTATACCTCATGTCCATGTGTGCACATTAAATCACAACAATTCATGCGAAGTGTCGCATGCTGAACACAGCTGCATGCCGGCCACTCTTGTATACCATTGCAATGCACTTTCTCCACACTATCCTGAGGCCGGCACATTCTTTCTTTCACGCTTAATTACCGCTGCTGCCTCCAAGCAAAACACCAACCGTCACATTCCTTCCAGGCTTTTCCGAAGCTATGCCATGACGAGGCAATTCAACTCACGTATCAGGCATTCAATCTAGCTATTCGTACTTAATCAAATAATATCATACTTTACTCATAATTGAAAATTATCAATTCCCTTTACTAAATTCAAACAATATCAATATTCCTACGTCAAATCATTACTTCTTCAAGCACTTCATTCCGATTGATCACGTGCTATTTAGTGTGTACAATTGCTGCAACGTTCACTTATAGTTAAGTGTATTTTCCTTCACTTTAACTCTCTCGCTTAGCTGTACTTCACTCAACTCGTAGATCAGCTGTTAGACCCAGAGCATTCATAAGAAGTGCTGAATTAACAAGCGAGCTATGTTATAATAGGTTGATGTTCTTATATAACCTTAACAGACTTTTATGTTAAGATTATTTCATTTTTCTTACTTAATTATTGTTAGAACATGCCATACCATCTTGTATTGTTCATAAGCACTCAGTCCTGTATGTAGCATTCAGTTCCCATTTCCGTACGTTTGTATGTGCGCATGTCTAACACGACCGCTCACTGCGGTGCCCCGCCACCACCACATGCACGGCCTAGGCATTCAGTCTATCACAAGCGGTCGAAGAGGTAGTATTTACGCTCCTCTGAGCCGCTTTGCCCATAGGAGATGCGCTGCACGCTGGACTTAGCTTATTTCAGTGAATGCAATACCACACTTCACAGCAAGAAAACTTCGAGCCGTTCATCCGATCTTGATGACGGCTATACAACTTACTCGTCGACCGTTCAACTCAATAAGCCTCACCCAATCGTCAACTAACTCAACTCCTTCTCGTCTCGTGAGTTCCTTCATCGTGTGCGACTGCTCACAACGGAGAACCTCGCGACATAGCGCTCACCGATCCAGCACCCATCACATCTACCAACAATTATCAGTCCTCCACCACATTCCAATCGCGCAACTCACTGCACGGTCTCCAGCACGCATCTTCTACGTCCAAACTTCACCACCAGCAATCCATCGCCTGGAAAACTCGTTCATCACCACTGTACGACTCGGCCTGTACGGGATTACCTCAAGACATCATTAGGAAATTAAGACTCACCACCGCACTCACTTGCGTCGTCAACACAACTCCACCGTCTTCGTCCACGCTCACCGCCAACTAACTAGAGGCAATCTCGTCTCGCCTGCCTATCGTCACCGCTGCTCATCCCATTCCGCACGCCAAGTGTGCTTCAAGCAATATCATACATTTCAGCGCTCACCGTTTCAGCGCTTGTCACGTTCGTCGGTTCATCCTTACACGTTCAACTCACGTCACCCGCGTGACGCACGTGCACTAAGCTCAACGTCATAAATTTTTCTACGGATCTATTCCGCAGTCATCGGCACACTCAATCCTTAGCAATGGCGCCTCACCAGTGCTTGATAGTGTTGTCGTAATCCAGTGTAAGTCCAATCTCAAGCTTTTGTTGCCCGTGGTTATTGTGGTGGCATCTGTTTTCCGTGTTCTCATCGCGACATTAGTTCCATTTCACGCCGCGATTATATTCTGAAATAGTCCGATTTTCCCTAGAGCAATTGTCAAACCTAAAACAATCTCGACGTGTACACTGCAAGTTTTCCCTCCAGTCTCCGTCCTTACGTAAGTCCGACGTGGTCGGTTGTATCCGAGTATTTTCTGGTCATTCGTGGCTCTGCTATAACAATAGCGTCTGATGTGTATTTGATGTACATTCAATTCAGATATTTTTGTTGCGATGTTTGTAACATTTAATTTTGCTGCGATGTTTAGATCAGTTAGTTTTGCCGCGATGCCATTCAGTAATTTTCTCGCGATGCGTATTTCAGTTCATTATGTCGCTTCATGCTAAAGACCACTTTCATTAGCATTCGGCCCACTAATAATTAATGAACAGTCAGAATCACATCCGTATCAATAAATGTAATTATTCATATTCTATTGTCTCATTCCTCCTTGCGTGCATGCCCTCTCCTCTCCAGTGCGACCCAAAAGTGTAGTACACTCATCGCCTAAAATTACCCTTGTGATTTGTAAAAAGTCAATTCAATACAACCAAACCTTGCAAAAACCTCAATTTTTCACTTCGTAATACACGGCGATCAATTTAATCTGACACATCTCATCCTTAGAAGCTTAACGCTCAGTCGTGCCCTGAATTCATAGCTAGAGGGTGAGAGCGACAGGAGATCAATTCAGGTCGTTCATCAATTATTGTTATTTACAACTTTATCACATTCACATAATTATGCATCAATGCGCAATTTTTATAATTTAACTCGTTCATCATTTTATACTTTTTATTTCTCGCAATTCTTAAGCGCATTTTTAATAGTAAACCATCATGGGTCACAATCTCGACGTGTACACTGCAAGTTTTCCCTCCAGTCTCCGTCCTTACGTAAGTCCGACGTAGTCGGTTGTATTCGAGTACTAGGCGATGGAGAGAATTACTATACGCATAGGCAGGATAGAGTTGTATGCCGTAACTTGTTCTTAGTTGTGTGCGGTAATTTTATAACTTTGTTCAGACTGTAACCCTAGAATAAGATGTCTCAATTGTAAAACTATGCCCATGTTGGTTGTCAATAAAGATTTTATTATTATTATTATTATTATTATTACCAATCCAATCTTTTCATCATTCATTATCCAACGCACCAACCAATTATCTTAAACATACAGGTCATCAACAATCATTAATCATCAGCAATCTTACTATCACAATCATCATTTTTACAATCATTAATAGCAAACATCAAGAACCCCATAGTGCCTCCTTGTCGAAGGAACACCATTTTGAGAAGGACCTAAATAAAATGTGCCTCCATGATCTCATGTTTTTTGCTGCTACAAGTCCTGACCTCTAAAACTGGTGACCCCAGATTGACCCGAACGCCCAACATTCTGAGCACTATATTTACAAGTTTTCTACAATTTACAATACATATTGCATTTACGCGTATTGCACAAATATTGGGTTGACTGGTCACCCTTCACATGAAGGACTACAGTGCAACTGTAGCAGCCAATCGCCCGCTATTGTCTCTGCTATAGCTGCCCAACTGTACTCTCGCCCTACTGTATCTACTGTACATGTTTTCCTCTACTAAAAATGTCCTACTAGCGCCTCACTACTGCAATAACTTCATCTTATTTAATTTTGACAGTCACATGTAACTCAAATATGTCATGTCATTTTTCATTAAATTTTTATATATCATGTCTCTGCTACATATGTTTCATGTCCATAGGTGCTCATCAAGCAATCTCGCGCCATACATTCCTTTATCTTCACGCCTGTAATTACCGCACTGCCCCATAAGCGGAAAACAACCTATCATCTCTGACGTCACATCCGTCCAGACCTCTCGATGCCGGTTCATAATTTCCTCTCCATAACTAATTGCCTCGGTCGTCAAATTTCAAAAACAATTACAACTGCCGCACCACATTCCAGACATTTCCGGCTATGCCATGATGCGACAATTCTCAAGACACGTTATCATGCATCAAACAAACCAATTATACTTAAGTAAATAACATCATACTTTTACTCATAGTTAAAAATCATCCATTCCCTTAACTAAGTTCAAACAATATCACTGTATTTATTTCCTACTTCAAGTCATTACTTCTTCAAGCACTTAATTCCGAATAATCACATGCTATTTCGTGTGTACAGTTGCAGCAACGTTCACTAATAGTCAGCTATACCTTCTTTCACTCTAACTCTCTCTCCAAGCTGTACTTCACTCAACTCGTAGCTCAGCTGTTAGACCCAGGGCATTCATAGAAGTGCTAAATTAACAAGCGAGCTATGTTATAATGAGTCGATGTTCTAATATAACCTTAGCAGACTTTTACGTTGATATTCATATATTTTTCTTATTTAATTGTTGTTTGAATATGTACTGTTTTGAGCATTCATTTCACGCAGTCAACGTTCAATTTGCACTGTACTGTATTGTAATAGCTCGCGAAGTCGAGTTCTGCATTGCTCTCCCTCACAACAATTAACATGAAATTAACATTCCATAAATAATGTATTACTATTAAGATGAATGTACTATATGTTACACCATTGTATTAACTTCCATTGGAAATGTGTCGTAGATGCAGTTTTCCTCTAGCGGCGGGAATCCCTCCGCACGCCAACTGCAGTTTCCCTCTGCCGGCGGGGATCCCTCCGCACGTCAACTTGCCAGCCAACAGCGCGGAACTCTAATTTCAAGTTCCCGGGTTTGGCA
This sequence comes from Gammarus roeselii, assembly GCA_016164225.1. Lineage (NCBI taxonomy): Eukaryota > Metazoa > Arthropoda > Malacostraca > Amphipoda > Gammaridae > Gammarus > Gammarus roeselii. Next base: position 11,556 of record SDVV010023901.1, read on the forward strand.
AGGATTTGGGCGCCACCAATCAGTGCCAATGGTAGCAACAAGGAGTGGAAATTAAGCCAATCCGCATCTTGGAAGCGGCACAGGGATCTGAGAATGCTAAACCCTGGATTAAAGGAAAGTCGTAATTAAGCATTGTATCACACTTTTGTTAGCAACAAAATATTAATTACTGACAAGTTTAGGCACAGATTAGTACCAGCCTGGTATAGGTGTAAGGGAACAAACTGTAATTATCAATGACTTGTAACGTAAAATAACATACCTGGCACCTCTAGTGTTGCCATCTGTTGTTCACTCTGAATAGCAGAACAGTTCTAGCCGGATCTGCCGCTTCACTCTCGGCGCCTAACGTTATCCTACAAGGTGAGTTCACAAATCTCCGGTGTAAACGTCGACATTGCAGAGTCGCAGATGAGATTCACGTTTTGTTAAATAATTTTAAGTAATCCTAAGTTTTGACTTCAACAACTGTAGGTACAAAGTTTTTCTCTCTCTCTTTCAAAGCTCATCCGCGGTGGAAAGCCCCGTCCCCCTTCTCCTGTCGAGCCTTGGCAACCACCACAACGGAGAGTTACCCAACCATTATGACAGGAGACCTAAATTGACATTGTCCTAGTTTAGGGATATTTTCTCATAGGCGATAGTCTTTTCGTCCCTTTAAATTAGATCGAGATTATAAATGATTAATGTTCAGTTAAAAATCGTACTGTTCACCCCCTGTTTTACTATCTTGACTATCATCTCAATGGACGAACAGTACTTTGCATTTGTTTCTTTTAGAGTGAAAATCTGATCTTTCAACTTCTCATCATTTCCCCCCCCCCCTCCGGTCAAGCGTTGTATAAGCTTTAGGCTAGTACCAGAAAACTCTGCGCAGCAAGATAACCAAGTTTATAGTATCGTACGTCTAACCGAATGCAAAGTAAGACAACATGTACTGCGGTGCCCTGCCACCCTCACATGCATCGGGCTAACACAGGCTGCTATTAACATGACATATTAACATATGCACACGGGAAAGAAAAATATTTCAATGAGTCATAATCGATGGGAAACTAAATGGACGGATTTCTACATGAACAAGGTAATTGGAAATTTGAGCATGTGAGGCGAGAGAAT
>SDVV010023902.1:0-12674 GCA_016164225.1 Gammarus roeselii
TCTCAAAAGGCTCCCAAAGGGTCTCAAGGGAGTCCCAAAGGGCCCCAGAAAGATCCAAGTGGACCACCCCAAATCCACCCGGTCTCCCAAGTCCCCCGGGCTCCCGAAACCCCGGGTCCTCGAGTCCCGCGGATCCCACGAGTACCTCCTCTCCCTGGGTCACCTTCTCTCAACCAACCTCGTTACATATAATAATAATGATAACAAAATTAAAATTCATCACCATGAAAAAAGGGCAGAGAAAAATAATAGAGCCCAAGCAAGAAGAAATAATAAAATACTAAAATAAAGTGTTAATGATCTATAAAATGAATAAGCATCCATCCACCCCAAAGGGCTAAGTTGTGTGAGTGTGAGGGTGTGAGGTGCGCCTTGCCGTCGGCCACCCCCCTTTCTGGAGGGATGCGGCCTAGTGTCTGTATCTGATTAAAAGAACTAAAACTGCCCTATCAGATTTAGAACTGCACTATCAGATCATAATGTGATCGAAATAAGTCTAGATGCTGACCTATTGAGAAGGAACACAGTAAATACCATCTTCTCCGGGAACATAACTTTTCGACAACTGAACTTCTTTAGTGCAGGTAGAAATTGGGTAAATGCACACAAATCTGTCTAATATTGACTGGAAACAACTAATTGTTGAGGCAAATAGTGTGGGGGGAACAAAAAATAACTTCGATGACATACTGCTGCAGGTGTGTTTACAACAAGTGCTAATAAAAAGAAAAATACACAAAAGAAGCAAGTATTATTCAGAAAGAAAATTGCTCATGAAAAAGCAAGCAATTAAACAAAACGTACTTTGCCACGAAGTAAACCCGTTTAGATGTATAAAACAGGAAGAAGCTATCATCTTAATTGAAAAGCGGATAAAAGGTTCACATGATCAAGCGAGTCTTAGAAAATGAAAAGAAAGCTATTGATAAAAATTACGAAAAATTCTACGCTTTTCTTTGCTTATGCAGGTAAATTTTCAACCTATAAACTAAAATTGGCCCCTTAATTGATAAATCCGGTCAACCGGTAGATGAAAACAAAGCGATGAGCGAGTTGTTGATTGATTGATTTGGGCCTCATTTCCACCAGAGCCTCAACGATCGAGTTGTTCAGTCCAATGCTTACTCAGACGAATCCTGAAATTGCCTCCTAATGTTCATCGATTGATCTGGACATTGACATCTCTGACATTACAAAAGCTATTGATGACATAGGTAGCAATAGTGCATCCGGACCAGACGACATCACAGCTGTTCTATTGAAACAATGCAAACAGGTACTGTCAAGACAACTACAAATGGTGTGGCAGAAGTCTTTGGACACTTCCGATATCCCACAGACCATGAAACATGCCGTCATCTTCCGGCTAGCAAATGGAGGTAGCCTCACAAGCCCATCAAATTACAGAAAAATTTCTTTGACATCACATGCAGTAAAAATATTTGAAAGAGTAATGAAAGGACGATTAGTGAATTTTCTTGAGAAAAAAAACAAATGGTTCAACTGCAAGCAACATGGTTTCAGCAGTAGGAGGAGCACGTTGACCCAACTGCTGAAGCACTCTGACTAAATAATGCATTGTGTGATGGATCAAATGGGTATGTAATTTTTCTTGATTTTGCCTAGGCATCTGACAATGTAGATCATAGTATACTGTTATCAAAACTATAAAACGCCGGTATCCAAGGGAATGTTTACAAATGGATCAAAATCTTCCTGAAAGGCAGAACTCAAAGTATGGTATTGAATGGAGAAACCTCTGCACCAGTGAAAGTCCTTAGTGGGGTACCACAAGGCACTGTATTTGGCCCACTGCTTTTCTTAATATTGGCTAATGATCTGGGCCAAAGCTGTCCGCATACATCAGTCTCTTGCTTTACAGATGATCCCAGAGTACTAGGCACTGTCATTGACTTGAGTGATGTAGAAAGGGTTCAAACTGATCTGAAAAAATCTTCAAGCGAGCTGGTGAAAACAATGTGCAATTTAACGAATCTAAATTTTAATCAGAGATCTGGAAAAAATTCTGACCTAAAAACCAAAGCCTCATATAATTCTAGCAATAACACAGTTATAGAAGAAAAAGAAAGCCTGCGTGATTTAGACTTTCTAATGCAAAAAATGTTTCTTTCCATGAAAAAATTGCGAAGGCTGAAGCCAGTGGCAGAAGACTGTGTTCCTGGGCCATGAAGAAGAGCCTTTCTGGCTAGAGATAAGGACAATGTTGACTTTTTGGAAACAATTAACCCAACCAGACTTAAACAATTGCTCTCCTCTCCGGATCCCACATAAACAGAAATATCTGAATAGAATTGAAGTAGTGCAAAGAAGCTTCACCTCTAATATTATAGAGGTAAAGGAAATGAACTATTTTGACAGATTAAACGCCTTGAGGCTAGACTCAATCCAAAGACGTTACGAAGTATTCATGGTCATAAACGTTTGGAAAATTAGGGAAGGCTACGCAGTCAATGTAAACGATTTTTTCCAACAAAAGTGACCATGAGAAACCAGGCAAGAATTGGCAAAATGCGTTGTTTCAAAGTGCCAAAGCTGACGGGCGGCAAAGCGATGCAAACGGTTGCATTAAACAGCTTCACGTGTCGGGCACCCCGGTTATTCAATAGAATGCCATCGAAAATACGTGAGATCAAACGGGTGCCACAACTGTCAGCTACAGCAAACATTTTGAGGTTCATGAGCCGACTGGACAAGTACCTCAGCTGTGTTCCAGATTGATCCCAAACTAATGGATTCCTCACTGTTCTGACAACTCCCTGCTTAACCGTGACGCCAAGCCAGAATCCGACTGGCGAATGTGGCACATGCAAATGCTTGTGCCGCAGCACAAGTGAAGAGTGCCCTACAGATGTAAGCCAGGTGTAGCCAAGCAGTGACCTGCTGTGAATAGCGAAGAAACTCCAAGTAAGTAGTCTCACCAGCCACTCAACTCTAGATATTCGACCCGCTTCAGGTACTAAGTCGTATCACTATCCAAACCAGAGGCTTTCTTTGTTCATCACCACTACCGCCTCCACCACTTCTTCCTCAGTATTGTCCCATCAAGTCTCTTTCCCAGAACAGGCATACATTCTTCACCACCCACAGCAACAATGTCAGCCTCTCTGACATCCTCAACTTTCAGCAACTCATCAAAATACTCGCCCCACCTCTTCCGTATATCACCACTGCCCAACAACAACTGACCGTTTTCATCTTTCACCCCCTATTCTCCTCCGGTCTCCCCTTCTCATCTCTTTCCAGAACATCTTATTGTTCGCCTCCAAATTTCGATATACGTCTGCCCTACCTGACATCAGCGTCCCTGTTGGTTCTCCTCACCACCTGCATTACCTTTTTTCTCTTCTCTCTATTATTGTCATGGGCAACCACCGACCTGGCTTGCAACCAATCCTTGACAGCTCTTCTCTACTGCGCCATCGCCAGTTTGACCTATTCGTTTCACCACTCGCAGCCCTTCCTTCTGCATCTGCCCACCCGGCGCACACCAGACAAATTTTTCGGCCCACTCACCAATGCGTCTCTGAACTTCGCCCATTCTTCCTCAACATTTTTCAGGTAATGCCTTCTCAAGCTGTCATATTCCTCTCTCAACTCCTGCTGGAACTCCTCAGCGCAGCTTTCCTCATTCAGTTCACTCACCTTCACCACCTCTCTTCCTCCTTCCTCTCTTTTGTTCCCCTTCCACCTCTGCTCCTAGTTCAATTTTCCTTCCAGCAGTAGATGTCTCTTAGATATTCCTCCACCCTCCCTATACATCCATCAGCCTCCCCACCACTCTCCTTGAAATTAGCGCTCTCTCCACCACTGCACCAAGTACCATCTTTACTAGCGTGTATTTGTTAATATCTCTCTTCTTCAGCAAGCCATTTTCATCCTCCAGCTCCTCCTACATGCACATAACCTTTCAGGTTCTCACCTCTGTCATTTCAACCGGGAACGCCATACCTACACACACAACACTCTCCACCCCTACATCTCAAACTAGCGCATTTAGGTCACACTGCACAATCATGTTGTATTGACCTTCGAAACTCTCAATGCACTCAGTCACTCAGGTCAATGCAAAATTGCGCACCTCTTCCTCACTTCTTTCGCTACTGGGTCTGTAGGCACTCACAAACGTCCACATTTTCATACCTCTTGAATTTCGCCACATCAGTATTAAGGGCACTCAATAGCAACACAAAGCCGTCTCGTGCTCAAGCCTCCACCACGCCCAGCTTTCTTCCACTTACCACACGTAACTCACATTCGCTCGTACCATTCAATTTCATAAAATTCTCTCCACTTTGCTTCATTCGTAATACAACCATGTACATTCAGGGACCCTAGATTCAATTAGAGTGACGAGGCTTTCCAGCGCGCTGGAGCCATCGTCCTTCTGGCACGGATTGTCAAACCAGCAAACAGTGCTGCACCAAGTTAGTCTTTGTTATTCTTCTTTAAATTTTCGAGTTAGGTTTACTACTGCGCAAAGTCAAAGACCTTTACGCGGCCAACATCTATGGCATGTACGGGTGCCACAGGAACTCGTAAGGTGCTGAGGCCATATTATGGTCCCCAGCACTCTCCGGATGGCAGTAAGGAGGATCAACACACTATCTACCCTGCTTCAGAGCCCCAAGGATTCGCAGAGTCCTTAAGGTGCCGGGCTACGTGCTCCAACACCTGCTGAGGGGGAAGATGAGGAAGTGACAGAAAACGTGGATCCCATGCATGAGATCCAGACCAGGTGTAGGGAATTTCGCGCGTGAGAACCGCAAGAATGGAAAGATGAAGCAGGAATAGTAGTAGAAAAAGGTTGCACAGAAGAAAAAACGCAACTTGACTGTTATTTGTCACCCAAAAGGAGAATAGTTAGAACCGGTAGGTGTATGTTTGAGTGTGCGTGTCTGTGTGCTTAGATTTGTGTGCGCGCACGTGTGTGTGTGTTTGTGTGCAAAGACTATTAGGAGAGTTGTCAAGAAGAAGTCTGAAACAAATTTCATAACTTTTGTTATCTCAATTCTTTCGATAAAAAAACATTTCTCTGTAATGAGTAAAAGCCATATGGTTTTGCATTGTGTTTCTGATTTTATTCAATGAATCCTGAGGAGAAAACATTACAGAGACGTTTTTACGAGAGAATCTTGATAACATCTGCTGAACGTAGTTTTCAACCGATTGAAACCTTTGTGTCTTTCAACCTAACTCGGGAATCTCGTAACTTCTAAGTTTCTCAACCGTCCTCGATTTTTAGGAAAAAATAAACTTTTGGTCGCTAGGCGGAGCGTGGCGTCTGGCGCTTATCGGTCTAAATGTCTTCCAGGTACCGGGTCGCGCTCGGTCGTCAGCCGGCTGAACCCCCAAACCCTCTTCCTTCCTATAAGAGTGAAGTTGCTTGCACCATCATTCATGAGGTCTAACGACCTCATGAATGATGGTGGACACGTTGGTGCGTAGTCAAAATAGCAGGGGGAGGAGGAGGCCCCATAAAACTCATACTCATTACAGAGAAATAGCTTTTTATCGAGAGAATCGAGATAAAAAAAGTTATATTCTCTACCACTCATAAGAGCTATATGGTTTTTCATAGAAAATACCATCATGTAGCGCAAGATGGCGGATGCCAGAAGAGCACAGAAGGTGGATGGATCGGCTGCATCTTTAACTGGGTGTTCCCAAAAGAAGCGCTTGCCGTGTAAGGAAATGATAACCTGTTAGTATAAATGACTGTCATCATTGGCCAATACAAGTATTGCTTGGTGCCTACCACAGCCAATATACGAGCTCATAGCGGCCAAATAATATGCGGGCCTAGAGTATGAGCACCTCAATAGTAATTCTGTACATCAATATATACTGCCTTCTAGGATGAGTGTGAATGCACAGCCAGGTAGTGGCAGAAGAATCCTCAATATTGAAATATCTGCACTGTGTACCATAGCTAATATGGTAACCTTGTCGTACAGTGAGTCGGATAAAGTAATTATATACTGAGGAATCCGACGTCCTTATCCCGAAGCCGTAGCGTTGAGTACTTCAGAACGATATGGTAAGATAATCCATACACATACCCTATAATGTGTACCAAAGTTTCTGGCATTAGCTAGCGTAATGTCACAAACCGTTGAAGCGAGAGGGACTATCCACCTGGTTCTCAGTGAGACGCAAGGTTCGTTAGGGTTCTCCACTGCAAATAGGTACTTGTGCCCGAACACGTGGGGCGACCTCCAGAACTCCTTGGATATGAGGTCTTGGAGAGGGGCCCCGCTCGTCTAAGCGAGAGATGGGGCAGATTTTCTGGCGTCGTGAGCTTTAGTGAAGGCACGCGGTGTGGTTTCATTGATAAACGAGCAGATGTAATGCCCCACCGATGATGTCTGGAGTGGTTTGCCTGCAGTTGGATGGATGAGAAACAAGTCATTGTTCGACGGACTTCGTGCTACGTAGGGGCTTGAGTACGGTCATAGGGCCCAGGCCGTGTGCCTGGCCATCCGGCAGCAGTGAGGCGATAGAGATGAGCGGTGGCGTGTGGGTGAGGGTATGGTTTTTGTACCGGAACTTGTCATCGCATGGAGGGTTCTTTAAGAAATGTAGTCCCGTGCGTGACATTGCTGGAATCTCAGAGACCCTGTTTCCTGCTGCGAGAGCGGTGATACACGGCGTCTTCTGGATGTGCGCTTATACTGACGTCGTTTAAGTATTGGAGCGAGGCGAGCGTGTCGAGAATCTGCTCCAGCTTCCACTGCGGCACGAAACGTCGTTGTGGTGGGTATGCGTGAAACTGCGCATTTGCCAGGTCTTTGAAGATCGCCTCGCGGGTCGTGACGCCAAACCCATGAAAGAGAGGCAAATGGAGGACATTCCTGGAAGCCAAAACTGTACGAGGAATGAACGGCTTCTGCTTGCCGGCATAGTGCAGGGACGTGAAGAGGGTGAACTGGTTGATGGACTGTACCTTCGTGGCGCGTAGCCACGCCTGGATACATGTCCAGAAGCTTTGATATTGGCGTTGTGTGGACTGCCTGTGCGTGTTGGCCAGGGTGTCGGCAAGCGATCTGTTGTATTTGATAGTGAGATCCGTTATGGATGATTTAGTGCTAGATAAGTCGAGAAGGGTTGTGATGTTAGAGGCACCTCCCTGCCTTCGACGTGCTGGAACACGTCGAGGGCGAGCGGAAAGTTGCTGAAGGACGCGACGACCTTGGGCCCCCACTGTGTGTTGGGGTGGTCGTGCACCACGAGGACGTCGCTGTAGCGGTACGTCACGAGCTTGTGAAGCACCTGGAAGGTCAGGTGGCACGGAGGGAACAGGTTCATGTCCGTTCACTGCTTCCCGTTGCAATGGAGGGAAACCACAAAAGCTGCACGGGGATGATAAAACAGAGCTGCAAAGGGCGAAAAGTTGTGGTTTCCCGGATGCGCGAAGGGGGTCTATTTTGCCGTGTCCCGTGCGGGGTAGAGAGGCGGGGCGAAGCTTTGAGGCATTCGCGTCTGGTTCGTTTCTACTGACGAAGACGTGAGAGCTGATCAGCTCAGACGTTCTGCGATCCGGGAAGGTAGGTCGCGAGAAGCGAGAGGTGACGGTGCTGGAGGATCTTAAGAGCTGTGCTCCGAACTTCTGCAACGCCGAAGACCAAATGATTCGCCATGGATCCCCCCTACCCCGCCCTGTTGTCTGGCAACATGCGGACTGTAGTGTGGTGCCAATGAGCTCGTGCCCGCAGCGCATGTACGATGGGCAGCGGTATCTTCGAATGAAATTGGAGAATGAATCCCAATGGCGACCAGCGACCGTAGGACTACTGGTCGCTGAAGCATACAGCTCCCGCGCGTCGCCCGATGCGTCCATTCACAAGAGGTGATTCGGTGGAGGCATTACGAACGAGACGTGGGAGTGAAGGGAAGTCTCGGTGCTCCAGTGCTGTACCGCGCGGGGGTAGGGATTGTTGAGGTTACTGGGCTTGCGGGATAGGCGCAGGGATCGTGCTGCTAGCACCACTCCGCTGAGGAAGTGGTGAGCATGACGTAGGTAGATTAGATTAGAGTGACGAGGCTTTCTAGCGCACTGGAGTCATCGTCCTTCTGGCGTCGAATGTTAAACCAGCAAACAGTGTTGCATCATGTTAGTCTGTTTTTATTTTTCTTTTAATGTTCGAGTTAGGTTTACTACTGCGCAAAGTCAAAGTCCTTTACGCGGCGAACGTTTATGGTAAGTACGAGTGCCACAGGAGGTACAGGAACACCTAAGGTGCTGAGGCCATATGATCCCAGCACTCCCCGGATGGCAGAAAGAAGGAATAGCACACTACCTACCCTGCTTTATAGCCCCAAAGATCCGCAGTAGTCCTTAAGGTGCCGGGCTACACGCTCCAACACCTGTTGTGGGGGAAAATGAAGAAGAAACAGAAAACGGGGATCAAATGCATGAGATCTACACTAGGTGTAGGGAATTTCACGCATGAGAACAGCAAGAATGGAAAGAAGAAGAAGGAATAGTCGTAGAAAAAAGTTGCAAGTAAGAAAGAGCGCAACTTGGCTGTTATTTGCCACCCGAAAGGAGAATAGTTAAAACTGATATGTGTATGTTTGAGTGCGCGTGTCTGTGTGTGATTGCGTATGTGTGTGTTTGTGTGCAACGACTATTAGGAGAGTTGCTAAGAAGGAGTCTGAGACAAGTTAAAGGACATTTGAACTAAACGTAAGATGCAAATGAGGTAAATAAAAGGTAGTCAAATCAGGATGGGGGAGAAAAGAAGAGATAGTGAAGGGTGAAGACGAGGGGAGACCGAAGGAAAATGAGGGTGTTCACCCTCCCCCCCCCCGGTTGGGCCGTGTCCCCATGCGGCCCGTGAACCTAACAGATGCCTAGGGGGGGGGGCATGGCGTAGGTAAAGTTTTCGTTAATACATAAGGCCGAGGGAACTCTGATGCTGTCGAGTCGAGATAGTTCTGCGGGGAAGTATCTCCGTAGCCATGTCCCTGCGGCGGTAGATGTGCTGTGAGGTCGGCGGGGCGATGGGGTCGGCCTCTCCATTGTGTTACCCCCAGGAAGTCGAACTGCAGGGTGGGTTCCAGAATAATTTTCCCCCGGTGGACGTGGCAATCGAGCTTGAAGAGAAAGTCGCAGGCCGTTTGGGTGGTGCGCCGGCAGTGATGTGTTGTTGGTGTAGAAGGCCGCATCTATCACAGCTGGTGGGGCAAGTTTAGGGATAGCTTCGCGATCGTTTTAAAGATTTTGGGACCCAGGTTGAAGCCGCATGGGAGAGCCGAGAAAAGGTACCGTTGGCTTCGTAGTTTGAAGGCTAAAAACTTTGGAACCTGGGTTGAATCGGGACGTGCAGGAAAGCGACCTTGGTGTCCAACTTGGTGAATTAGAGAGGGGACTTCAGCACTGCTCGTATTCGTTGCGAGTTGGACCCTCGAAACGCGGTTACCGGGATGTATTTGTTGAGTTCTGAGAGGTCGATCAACAGGTAATCCCCTCCCGAAGCCTTCTGGACCGCAAGGAAACGAGATGCGAAAGCTGGTTGTCTGGGCCCTGCCGTGACTACGCCGTTGAGCAGGAAGTCTAACCCGAGGGGTTTGAAAACGAGAGGAGGGGGTCGCGGCGCCCTTCTTCAAAATTGGCCTTTGGACAGGACGCGTTCAACCCAAGGCGTGGCTTCGCGCTCATGTGCTTGGCGACAACTGAGGGCCGCCGAAAGAACGTTAGCACTTACGGGAAGGGGAGCGGTCCTGCTTTCCGTATTCACATGAGAACTTGGGGCGGGATGGAGCGCTCCTACAAACAATGCGGTGACTGCGGGTGAATTCGCGTGCTATCCGTTAAGGGGACCACGGATGTGAGCAAGAATACCCGTCAGGGACACGTTGAGAACGTAGCCGCGCAGGGTGTGGGCGACCGGAGTGCGGAGCTGGAGATCCTTCGTACTTCTGCCGGAATGTATCGAATAGAAAAAGGCGGTCTTGCCCCTAGTGGTCACGAAGTGAGCCTTTGAGGGGGGACGATTTGCGCATCAACGATTCCCTCAGGGCCCTGATTCTATGGCAACTTGATGTAGGTGCGAAGTGCATATTCGACCCAGAGTCGAGCTCTTTCGTGGTATCTATTCCTGCACGCCTCAAAGGTAGGACTGCTTGGAGGCGCTGTCCTGGCTAAGGTCTATGTTGCACTCAGCTGGCCAGTATACGTGATCTTCCGAATAAACCGGAGTGCTTTAGGCACTCGGTCCGCAATCACCTGTCGCTGAGGTGATTGCGGACATCGTCACTGAAACAAAGGAGATTGAAGTATAAGGGGGATGTTACGATCCAAATATATGCCCTCAAACCCCGCCACATCGCATGACATACCATATGGATTGTTCATGAGAGAAAATAATAGATACGGTACCCATAATTTTCATATGAGACATAAACTAATGCCAATATATGCGGAATGTATTGCAAGATTTAGTTTTTGTGCAATGACGGCTGCAATGCTGACCGTAAATCATTGTTTACATTTGATTTCAGTCTCACGCATTGCTAGCGTCCACAGGGCGCAGGGTCGGTTATCCGCTTATGACGGAAAATAAACTAATTATCGCTAAGAAACCGCTGTATTACGTTGGATTTGTAGAGCGACATTGACTTGGGTCCAGCAGTAAGTCATATGTGACTCATGATCCTCTGTTGCTCGCAAGTGAAACTCATTGCCTTGTAATTGCCAGGTACAGATGACTTAATGTGCATTGAGTGTTGACCAGAAACCACTAAGTATCGTAGTATTAGTGCAAACGGTGTCGTAGTCCCGGAGGACGTCATACATGACCCGTAATCGTCTGCCTGCAGCTGTGGAGGGCTGTACGGGAACAGCTTACTTCAAACCCAAAACACCGAAGGTGTCAGGTCCTAGACTATGCTTGTAGGACTAATCATGTGTTGATTAAAAACCCACAGTTTCTGAGCAAGATTTCAAAACCAAACATTGAACAGTTCCCTAAGGAACGTCATATGTGACACATAATCATCTGCAAGTTGGTGTGAGAGCTGTTTGGGGACAGCTTATTTCAAAACCTAACATCGATGGTGCCAGCATAGAGGGTACGTCATACGACTTAACAAGCATTGTTCTGGAACTGCTGTGTTAGCAGGGTTTCCAAGCCCAAACCTTTGAACAATTCCCGAAGGCCCGTCATGTGGCCTTTGGTGATATTGTCGATGAAGAAGAGAAAAAAAAATTGCAGACAAAATATTTTTTTGCTGTCAATTTTTTTCCTGTCGACAAAACTTTTTGTAGACAAAAGTTTTTGTAGACAAAAGTTTTTTGTGTGGACAAGAGTTTATTGTGTCAACAAATTTGTGTGGCCAAATTTTCGTGGATACAAATTTTCTGTGTCGGCAAATTGTCTGTGTCGGCAAATTGTCTGTGTCAGCAAATTTTGTGTCGGCAAATTTTCTGTGTCGGCAAATTTTCTGTGTCGGCAAATTTTCTGTGTCGGCAAATTTTCTGTGTCGGCAAATTTTCTGTGTCGGCAAATTTTCTGTGTCGGCAAATTTTCTGTGTCGGCAAATTTTCTGTGCTGCCCAATTTTTTTAGTGTCAACAAAAAATTTGTCGACAACTTCTTGCGTCTACAAATTTTCGTGTTCACAAATATTTTGTGTCGACAAATTTTGTAAGTCCGCAAAACTCGTGAGTCGATAAATTTATACAGCTACAGACACTAGGCCGCATCCCCCAGAAAGGGGGGTGGCCGACGGCAAGGCGCAACTCACACCCTCATACGCTCACACTCACACAACTTAGCCCTTTTGTGCTAAAGGGTCCGGCCGGTAGCCCCTCAACTTACATTCTGGGTCCCGAATGCACCGAAGAACCGTCGTCAGCAGCAGGGCCCGACAATTTTCACTGGTTTACCCCCGCCGCGTCATAATGGCCGGGCTCCCCCCACCCACGACCATCCCGACAGCGGGATGCCAAGGGCGGGAAAGCACCTCAGAGCAGCGTCAAAATCAACCATTCACAACCATTTTCCACCACTCACGCTTGTTCATTGCACGCTCTCTCGCCACTTCCACATTCATGTCTCTTCTTCCCAACGCCTGCTTCAGACCATCCATTCACCCAAACTTCGGTCTACCTCTGGGCCTGCGACCACTCGCCTCCGCATTCATCACCCTTTTCACCAATCTCCCTTCATCCATCCTCTCCATGTGCCCAAACCATCTCAGTACACGCGAATCCACTCCGTTCTCCAACTTCTTCACCATCCCTGTTCTGATTCGAACCACGTCGTTGGTGATCCGGTCTCTCAGCGTTACTCCAGCGATGCTCCTCAAACACTACATCTCGAAAACATTCAACCTTCTTCTCTCCTCTGCTCTCACCCCCCAAGCCTCAGCTCCGTAGAGTACAGTTGAGAAAACAACACCCTCATACAGCCCTCTCTTTGCTTCCATCCCCAACGTCCTACAGCTCATTACACTCTTCAGTGCACCCAACACTTTACATCCCTCCTTCACTCGCGCCTTCACTTCAGTTTCCACTAGTTCAGTTCTCTCCATATGGGAGCCCAGATACTTAAAACACTGAACTTCCTCCAAAAGCTCTCCATTTAGGGTGACACTAATTTTGCTCGCATCGACAGTCCTCGAGCATCTTATTACTTTACTCTTACCCAC
>SDVV010023903.1:0-12674 GCA_016164225.1 Gammarus roeselii
ATCATAATACCTTAGTTCCATCATGAGACGCTGGTTCCTTTATGAGACGCTGGTTCCATTATGAGACGCTGGTTACATTATAAGTTCCATCTTGAGACGCTGGTTCCATTATGAGACGCTGGTTCCATTATGAGACACTGGTTCCATCATGAGACGCTGATTTCATTATGAGTCATTAGCTCCATCATGAGACGCTGGTTCCATCATGAAACGCTGGTTCCATCATTGTGGAGATTTTTCATTTGACTGTGGTTCTTTTCATATGACTATGGTTTATTTCAGAAGTCTATGTTTTTTCGTTAGACGATGGTTCTTTTTAGAAGACGATGGTTCTTATCAAGACGATGGTTCCTATCAAAACGATGGTTCTTTTCTTTAGACAATGACTTTTCTTCAGACGATGTTCTGTTTTTGGACGATTGGTCATTTTCTTTAGACGATTGGTTATTTTCTCCAGACAATGGTTCTTTTCTTTAGACTGTGGTTCGTTTCTTCGAATGGCAGTTCTTTTCCTTAGAAGATGCTTATTTTTCCATAAGACGATTCTTTTTCTTTAAACGATGGTTCTTTTCTTTAGACGATGGTTCTTTTCTTTAGACAACCGTTCTTTTCTTTAGACGATGGTTGTTTTCTTTCGACGATGGTTCTTTTCTTTCGACGATGGTTCTTTTCTTAGATGAGGGTTCTTTTCTTTATGAGTTTTTTTTTCTTTAGATTAGGGTTCGTTTCTTTAGATGAGGGTTCTTTTCTTTAGACGATGGTTCTTTTCTTTAGACGATGGTTCGTTGCTTTAGACGAGGGTTCGTTTCTTTAGACGATGGTTCGTTTCTTTGAACGATGGTTCGTTTCTTCAAACGATGGTTCGTTTCTTTAAGCGATGGTTCTTTCCATAAGACGATGATTCTTCCATGAGACGATGGGTCTTCCCATGAGACGATAGTTGATTTCTTAGTACGATGGTATTTTTCATGATACGATGGTTCTTATCGTGAGACGGTGACACTATTATGGGACGGTGCCATTTCGGGATCTTCTGTTTAGACAGAATGCCGATCCCCAAAATCTACTTTGTACTGGTAAGTATGCTTTAAAGGTTAATTAAGCAAGCAAACTGATATTACGCATATTGAAAAATATGTAGTATATTATAATTCTTTCTCAGTTTCTGTGATCACCTCGCACTGGTACAGTGTAATCATATCGCTAGCCAGATCTGCCAGTGATCGGTAATAATTATTTATTAGCTGACAAGTTTAAACGGAAGAGCAAGCTCTCAGTCACAGAAAATGTTTAAAACTAGAATAGTTAAACTTCGTCGGATCTATTCTCGTTGCAGAACTTCGTCGAGTTCAGCCATTATTTCTCTCCACTTTTCACACAAAACTCAGAATGCTATTGAAATTTTAGTCTGCCAGGAAGTTTCGAAGTTGGCCGATGCAGCATTGCTTTTTGTTGCCTGTGCTCAAGAAACTTTGAACTTTGGTTCACTTGCTAATTGGAGGACTACCGGACAAAAGTTCCGTTGTGACTGTGAGTGTTGGTAGAAACTCTTGCTGCCTAACGCATGTTTTTTATCGCTGTATCGAGGTTTTGACATACATGTGGCAGATAAAATTACCTGAGTATGGATGACCCGGAAAAAAATCCATAAAGTGGACACTTTCCCGATAACGTCTTGAACTCACATCAAAAGTGTTGATGACTTTGGACAAAGATTTTAATTCGCAGATGAGAATTTCGGAAGAGCTCTTCTACCTCATCTTCCAAGAAGCTTTGGGGTGGATGGATGATAAGTTCTTTTATAGATCACTAAAACTTTATTTTATTATTTCTTATTTCGTGGCCTCTTATTTTTCTCTGCCCTGTTTTCATAGTGTTGAATTTTGCATTTGTTATTGTTATATATACCGAGGCTGTTTGAAACAAGGTGACCTAGGGAAGAGAAGTACTCGTGAGACCCGCGGGACTCGGGGTTTCGGGAACTTAGGGGACTTGGAAGACCAGGAGGCTTTGGCGGGACTCACTTGGACCTTTCTGGGGCCCTTTGAGACACCTTTGAGACCCTTCGAGACCCTCTTGAGAAACTGTAGGACCCCCTTGAGGCCCCTTTGAATCCTAAAACCTTTGCTCCCTCCTCCCAAATTTACGTTCAACCTTCTCTGAAACTACGGTAAACCTACTCTGTAACTACGGTAAACCTACTCTGTAACTACGGTAAACCTACTCTGTAACTACGGTAAACCTACTCTGTAACTACGTAAAACCTACTCTGTAACTACGGAAAACCTACTCTGTAACTACGGAAAACCTACTCTGCAACTACGGTAAACCTACTCTGTAAGTACGGTAAACCTACTCTGTAAGTACGGTAAACCGACTCTGTAACTACGGTAAACCGACTCTGTAACTACGGTAAACCTACTCTGTAACTACGGTAAATCTACTCTGTAACTACGGTAAATCTACTCTGTAACTACGGCAAATCTACTCTGTAACTACGGTAAATCTGCTCTGTAACTACGGTAAACCTACTCTGTAACTGCGGTAAACCTACTCTGTAACTAGGTTAACCTACTTGGAATCTGTGTTAAACCTACTCTGAATTTACGTTGAACCTACTCGTAATCTACGCTGCACCTACTCGTAATCTACGCTGCACCTTCTCTGCCACTCCTCAATTGCCCTACGGGGGAGTCTGCATTAATTTCGCGTTGGGACTCCGGTGGAAAACAAAATCAAACTCCTACTACTACTACTACTCTAAGAATCAGCAACAGTATGGGGTCTATCTCATTAGGACGATGATCATGTATAGTTGCTTCATCGCCTGATTTTCGGTATCTAATGTGCTATCTTCGCAAGTTGCCCCCTTTATCGCAGTCAACGTGACATTTGGCTTTCAACTCTTTCGTAGTCCACATATTCTGGGCGTTACTTCCATCCTAGTCCATATATTTGGCACTTCACCTTCATCAAATTCCGCGCATTTGGGACCACACCTCTATATCAGAGTTGACACGCATTTAAGACTGCGCCTCAATTGTAGTCCACCATATTTTAGACCACCACTGTTGTAGTTTACAGATTTGGGACGGCACCTTCATCGAAGTCCACATATTCAAGACCTCCTTCTATCATTGTCACAAAGCATTTGGGACAGCGCCTCCATTATAATCCATATGATATCTTCGACTGCCCTCCTCGTTGTCAACCATAGCACTGGATGGAACAGTAAAGCAAGACCTACTTCAAATTCCATCACAGCTGTTGTTCTACTGGTCTCAGCATACAATCAGGCCGGGTTCAATGTGACCCCCATGCCTCTACTATGTGACGGAGAAAAAGAATCTAAATGTGACGTCAAAGTGCGTTGTATGAATGGGGGTAGTTCCATGGAATGATGGAACGATTTTCTATAAGTAACGAGGTTATTTGAAATTAGGTTAACGACATCGTTTATTAGAGGCGATGGCGTGTGGCAGAAGAGAAAGACTTAGAGCTTCGCTGATCATAATATGGATTTCGCTTATTGGTTTGCGGCATCGAGGGAACCCTAGCAAATAACTGTGCCTACATCATGACAAGAATCTATCCCTCTCGTCAGTTTGCTAAGTGAACTTTTTTTTACTGTTTCTGTCACTTTGCTAAAAGCTTGTCAAATACTGTCCTTAATGATGGGACATAGAGGACGACGATCCTCGCCAGTAAAACAGTTAATTTATTCGAACCGGCGCCAATTTACGGAGGTTGACTCCCTCACCTCGTGGTTTTATTCGGCATAAGCCCACAGCTTCCTTATTTAAGTGTCGAATGAAGTTACTCAGGTTCTTCAAATAACGTAATGTTGCAAATTAAGCAAGCCGAATCAGCGTTTGAAAGCGCGCGCATCAGCGACCAGATGCCAACGACTCGATTAGTAGGGACGGAATCAGAGACACGTGGCGGACGACGCGTTTAGATGACTGAATCACAGACACGTTACGAACAATTCGATTAGTGGGACGGTATCGGGAACAGGATACGCACGATTTCATTTGTGTGGACTGAATCGAGAACACGATGCCGAACACACTCGAATGATATATGCACATGGAGCTCTCGTAGATCATAAGGCAATCTAGATTCGGCCAATAGACCTGTTGTTGTCTTCCTACGCATGTTAACACTTGTAAACCACTAAGAATGGGGAGACTAAATCGTAGACACGATGCGAAGGAATCGATTAGTAGGGACGAAATCGTGGACACGGTGAGGAAGAATCCATTGGTAGGGACGAAATCGGGGACACTGTGAGGAAGAATCCATTAATAGGGACGAAATCGTGGACACGGTGAGGAAGAATCTATTAGTAGGGACGAAATCGGGGACACGGTGAGGAAGAATCCATTAGTAGGGACGAAATCGGGGACACTGTGAGGAAGAATCCATTAGTAGGGACGAAATCGTGGACACGGTGAGGAAGAATCCATTGGTAGGGACGGAATCGTGGACACGGTGAGGAAGAATC
The DNA here is from genome assembly GCA_016164225.1 of Gammarus roeselii. Lineage (NCBI taxonomy): Eukaryota > Metazoa > Arthropoda > Malacostraca > Amphipoda > Gammaridae > Gammarus > Gammarus roeselii. The sequence continues at coordinate 4,508 of SDVV010023903.1, forward strand.
CATTAGTAGGGACGAAATCGTGGACACGGTGAGGAAGAATCTATTAGTAGGGACGGAATCGTGGACACGGTGAAGAAGAATCCATTATTAGGGACGGAATCGTGGACACGGTGAGGAAACATCTATTAGTAGGGACGGAATCGTGGACACGGTGAGGAAGAATCTATTAGTAGGGACGGAATCGTGGACACGGTGAAGAAGAATCCATTATTAGGGACTGAATCGTGGACACGGTGAGGAAACATCTATTAGTAGTGACGGAATCGTGGACACGGTGAGGATGAATCTATTAGCAGGGACGGAATCGGAGGCACGGTGAGGAAGAATCTATTAGCAGGGACGGAATCGAAGGCACGATGCTGACCTCGATTACTGGGAACGGAAACAGGTACATTGTTGACCGATTTATTTACTGTTGACGGAATCTGAGCCACGATTCATCTTATTGATTCGTGAGAACGGAATCCTGGACACGGAACGGACTACTTGATTAGTGAATTGAATCGGGCTAAACATGAGCTCTTGACTATTCGCTGTGAAAATGAGTCAATAAATTTCAAGTGGAGAACTCTACGCCGCAATAAAATCCAGTGACAAAGGAGCCTGCGTATGAGGTCCAAGTGGTGGAATCGAATAAGCGGGCTCCACGTGAATGGGACGGAAGGCAGTTCGAGGAGCTTCTTGATGAGTTTGTTTGTGCTAACTGAATGAAATAGACCAAATTTTACTTACTCTGGTCGAGTTCACTGGTTTTGGGTACACTGTTTTGATGTCATTAATACAATCTTAATATGTAAACAGATTGTGTGAACTGAGACGTTCTATTGCCAGAAATGTTGACATTATTGAAGAGTATTATAAGTATGGTTTCATTTTCGTCGAAATATTAAGATAGAGAGGGTGACGGTGAGTGAATTGAATGAAGCAAGCAGCGATGCTGGGGAAAGGCATAAACGGTCACAGATGCGATGTTAAGGTGTTCGAGAAATGGGTGCGGTGCGGGTCGTGCAAGTCGGCGTAGGAGGATATGGTTGCAGGCAAAGTCAGTGGTGCCCTATGACAAGGGCAGAAAGAAAAGGAAGGTGTTGAGGGGTGTGGTGAGAGGAGCAAAGTAGAACGCAGATGATGGGAACAATATGACGTTTTGTAAAGAGGTGATGGAAGATGAGGAATTGGTGAAAGTTGTAAACGGCCCATTATTGCTGTGGTTAGTGACGTGCAAATTCCGGTTTTGGTAGCAAGATAGGCTGCTAGCATTGCTCGTGGAGAGATGCAGAAGACGGGAGCAGTCAAAGCCCCGCAGTAACGGCTGGTTTCGTGTCGAGTGTGGTGCCGATTGAGTGGTAAAATGTTTGCATTCTTCAACTGAAAAGTACCAAATGAGATAAAAAATTAGTTCAGCAACTCAAAAGGTTCAAAATTGTTTCGTGTGGTGGGTTGGTTGTACGAGAGAGTTTTTACTATGAAAATTAGTGATGAAATTGAGCGATTGGCAAGAGTGTGCGGATCCGATGTTCTCATTGAGACAAATCTGCGAGAAATCCTTAGCGAAGGAAAAATGTATTCTGGGACTTCATCTGGAAACTGCCTGCGATAGGGTCGACAAGGAGGCGTTGTGGAGGATGATGGGGTTGTATGGAGTAGGGTCTAGTTGGTTAACAGCGGTCCAGAGTTTCTGGCTACAGAGCATGTGTCAGAGTAGGGAACGAGGTGAGTGTATGTTCTTCAAAGAAAGTGGGACCAAGACAGGGTTGCGTTATGTTTTCATGGCAGTTCAATGTCTATTTGGATGGAGTGGTCAGGAAGATGGACTTGAGTGTATTGACTTATGTCGGAGAAATCTTATCCGAAATATAAAACCGATACAAAAGGCAATTAAAAACATCACGTTCTCACTCTATATATTAACAAGTAAATCTTTCGAGTGCGTGCAGCTACTCATCCTCAGTACCTAAAACAAACGGAGAACAGAAACCGAATGATATTCAGTGAATCTTGACAATTACGCTCAAAAAAATCACATCCATAAACCTAAACCAAAACACTCAGAGGGGTAGATGATGCCATGTCATTTAATGTCGGCCTAGTTTGGTGAATCAATATGCTTTCTAACAATTTTAATTCCGGTCTGACTGTGAAACCGACAATTGTAAAACTACTCTGAACTATTGAGTGAAAATGGCTAGTTGCGTGGTCTTTAATTTTACTATTGCTTGGAGTGAGTGCAGGTCTACCAGTACGAACGGACACTCCCTTGTGCTCAGCAATGCGGGTCTATAGGTGAAGTGTTGTCTCTCCACAGTAGCTAGCCTGAAACTGGCTACACGTATATTTTTATACCACATTACTTCGCAACAAGACGGGCATCCTGTCCTTGACTTTGAAACAATTATGAATAGATTCATTCTTAAATCTAATTGCGGATAATATAAATGAGTGTATTGAGTCAAATGCTGGAGTTTTTGGAGCAAATAGGAGTTGACAGTCATGTCCGTTGCCGTTTGCAGATGATGCGGCACTGGTGGCAGATTCGGAGACGTTGTGCAGGCTGATGTCGGAAGTTTGGTAGGGTTTGTGAGAGAAGGAAGCTGCCAGAAAGGAGTAAAATAAAATTTTGAGAGTTCGAGAACTGACGATGCGCGCGAAATCGGTATCCCTTATAGATTTGTAGTTGTTGAAGGATGTAACGGCTCTCAACTACCTGGGCAATCGGGTAGAAAAAGCTAGAATAGTGGAAGCTGAGGTGAAATGTAGAGTAGAAGAAGGGTGTAAAGTGTTATGTGCACTTGGGTGTAATGTGTTGCAGGACCTTGGGTACGGATCCAAATAGGGTTCTGTACTGGGATGAGATGTGGGGTTTGAGAGAGTAAGTAAAAAAAAGGTTTGATATTTTCGGGACAAAAATTTGACAGGGATGACCGGATAAGATCTATAATACAAGGCTCCAATAGGGTTCATACACGTGGAGATGATAGATGCGAGGAGATTGGTGACACCTTGAAACAGCTGACATTAACGAGACGACGCATCAGTGTCTAGGTTCCAAAGGAACGTTCTATGGATATATTCGTTTGAAGAATGATTGTGAGACGTCACTGAAAACTGTTTAGTCCTGCTTCTGACGCTGATCTTTCACAACCTAAAGGGTGTGGGTTAAGCGCCGATGAGCTGTGTTTTAGAACGCGATGCGTGTAGGCGCATGAGAGGAGTAGTAGTAGTTTCTTCTGTTTTCCACCGGAGCCCCAAGGTGAAGTCACTGAGGGCTCCCTCGTAGAGCTCTTAGATCCATCGATTCTGCACAGCTTCGTGCGCGAAGTTGAGTTAAAGTTCACGATTAATAAACAGGGAGGACAGCGGGTTCAAGAACAGAGATGATTCAAACCTCGTTAGTTTCACACGACTTCGTATATTATTTCGGTGTGTTTTCCGAAAGCGAGCAGTTTTTTCTGTTATACTGTTATACTGTTTCTGTGAGCAGGCGTTGTAGGTTGCGCGGGGGGTTCAAGAAGGCTCGCCAGGCTGCTGCGAGTGCAGCACAATCCATAAGTAAGTGTTTCACACTGATTGCCACTTGGTGACATCAGATGCATGGTGGTGTGTCCGGTCCCATGCCTACGTCCATCAGGTGATTGTGGATTATACACGTGTGTCCCGCGCATAGATGGTTAATGAATATTTGGTCTCCCCTATTAGAAAACCTGGTGTTCCACTCTCCCACGGATGGTTTAACTGCAAGCATTTTTGTCCACTCTGTTGCCAAGAGTCGTTCCATCGTGATGTTATTCGGGAGTTAATGACTGGAAACCAGTCTCGGTAATGTATGGAGGTGAATTGTTCTTGCTGAGTAGACACCTGTTTAGCGAGGGAATCAGCGCGCTCGTTCTCATATTTCGCTTCCCTCGACCGCTTGACCCGTTTCGTACATTGTGAATAGGTCGTGTTGCATTTTTCTAAGTGCAGGGTTATCAAAGTGCAAGAATTTGCAGCTGGGTGAGAACATTCACTGTCTGAAAGGCGTTTTTTTTTTGTAATGGAGATGGCCAAATCGAGTGAGTGCAGCTCTGCAGAAAATACAGAGGCCTCATGGGGTAGGGTGTCTGAACGTGAGGTCCCTTCGCACACGGCGGCAGCTCCTACTCCGTCCGATGTACACATGGCGGTGCTCAGAGTACTGTTCATAGAGTAGTCGCAAGAATTCTCGTCGGTACGTGTTGGTTAGGGTTGTTGCTTTGAGGTACGTTTGCAATTCTAGGTTGACCAGCGGTGGGCTGATCATCCGCGGTGGTGTGTTGATTTGGAGAATTCGATAGGAGAAAGGAGGCTTGATTGCTTTGCGACTGATGTTCAGCGAGGTCAGTAAGTTGTCCACACGTTGAGAAGAGGGTGTGCATATTTTCTTCATAGCCGCAAATAGGCGTTTATCGAGAATGTTGATGACGTCGCTGAGTGCTGGGCTATTGATGTAGCTCCTTGTCTTGAAATAGTACCGTAGTGAGAGTTTGTCTCTCCGGAGCGGAAGAGGAAGCTCGTTAGCAAGCGCGTTCTGGGATTCGATAGGTGTGGAACGGAACGCACCGGTTGTGATACGCAGGGCGTTGTTTACGATGATGGAGAAAGGTTCAAGGCTGGTTTTGGCTGCTGACCCTTAAACAATGACTTCATAGTCAATGCGCGAGCGTATTATTGTTCTAAATAACGTCATGCCGGTGTTCATATCGGCATCGAATTTCAAAGATGTTAATAAAGAAAAGTCCGGTTGCCTTTTTCAGAGCTGCAATATGGGGTCGCCGTGTGAAATTAGGGTCCCACACAAGACCGAGGAATTTTATACTAGCGGAGTGTTGTCCAGCGTAAGGGCTGGTTTTAGGTGTAAGCCGGGCACAAGAGTAAAATGCATGCTTTTCGTTTTGGAGGGCTAGAATCGGAATCCGTTCAAGGAGGCCCAGTTCCCGACTAGATTTAGACATTTCTGGAGTTCATGTTGAATCGTTAGAAGGCTTGGATGCCTGTAGCTTATTTGCAGGTCGTCCACGTATAGTGATGAGAGGAGTCCTCCATCACGCGGAAGAATGTCCGCTAGCTGGTCTATTTTGAGGATAAAAAGAGTGACGCTGAGGACGCTTTCCTGGGGGACTCCCATTTCTTGAGGATAGGATGGTAACAGGGTCAGATCGTACAAGGTGGTCCGTTGTACAAGGTGGTCAGTCATGGAGCGGCGCTTCCGGCTGCCGCACTGGATGTTGTTGAGGCCTGCGTGCATCTCAAGGTAGTCTACAAGACGTGAGTTAATCATTATTTCCATAGTCGTACAGAGGACGCCTGTAAGGGCAATGAGGCAGTAGTTGAATGGGTCACCGTGGAATATCCCGGGTTTGGGTATTGGGATAATTACAGATTCCCGCCATTGATCGGGAAAAAATGAGTTTGAGTACAGAGTGTTGAACACTTTTAATAAGTACTCACGGGCGCAATCTGGGAGATTCTTGATCATATTGATGTGCACCCGGTCTGGCCAAGGTGAAGTTTCACGTGTATGGTCTATGGCCAACTGTAGTTCGTGGTGGGAGAAAGGTTTGTTGTAGGCCTCTTCGTTTCTAGAAGTCAAGTCAAGATGTTCACTTTCTCGCAAGTCCCTTTCCGTTGGAAGGCAGCCGTGTAGTTTGTTGATTGTGATATCTGGCTAAAAGTCTGAGCTAGTTTATTTGCGATTCCTGCGTGGGAAGAATAAAATCTGCCTCCGTCTGAAAGAATGTTAATGGGTCGCTCGGGTTTTCCCTGGATACGTCGGATTTTTTCCCACACCTGGGAGAGAGGGGTGTTTCGTTTGATAGTGTTTACTAACCGAGCCCAGCTTTCACGTTTCTCCTCCATTCGAAGTTTTCGATATACAGCCTACCGACCGTGCACGTCGGTAGGCGTTGTATAGCCTTTAACGCTTATCTCTTGCTTCTTGCACCTCTCGGCACCACCATGGTTTCGGAAAGAAGGTTGAAGGAAGGGGCATATTGGGGAATGCTTGCCTCGGCTGCAGCTAGAAATTTTTCGTACAGTTGGGCGACGAGGTCGCTCAACTGTTGACGCCAGTATCTTGGCACTAGTGTTGCTATTTTTGTTGCCATTAGTGCGACCCATTAGTGTCGTTAAAAATGTCGATATTGTTACGGTCGGTACTGGCGTCGCGATTATTGTTGCTATTAGTGTTACTATCAATGCCAATATTAGTGTCGCAACTGGTTTCGATACTGTGGCCGCTATTATTATTGTTGTTGTTGTTGTAAGTGTCACCATCAGTGTCATTATTAGTGCCGCTACTTGTGTCGATATTGTCGTTGCCATTATTGTTGTTGTTAGAGCCCCGATGAGTTCCGTTATTAATGTTGCTCCTGTTGTCGATACATAGGCCGCTGTTATTGGTGTTATTAGTGTCACTTTAGAGCTGTTATCAACGTCGCTACTGGTGTTACTTCTGCCCTTAGCTATTATCATCGCAATTACTGTCAGTCACTATCAGTGTTGTTATTTTTGTCGCAATAGCGTCGTCACTGTCGCCATTAGTGACATTATTAGTGCCGTTACTAACGTCGCTTCAAGTTCTGCTATTAGTTGCGTTGTTAGTGTCAACACTGACGTCGCTGTTACTATCACTACTAGTAGATGTTGCCGTTGCTGGGGTGTTGCCATTAGTGCCGTTAGTAGTCTCGCAACTGGCAGTGTTATTAATGCCGCCATTAGTAACGATAGTGACGCCGCAATCAGTATCGTCATTGATGCCGCAACTGGTGTCGATATTATTGTCGCCTCTTGATTGTTGCCACTAGTGTGTTGCAATTTATTCCGATGATGGTGTCGATACTCAAGGCGCTATCAGTTTCGTTATTGATGTCGCAACTGGTGTCGATATTATTGTTGCCTCTCGATTGTTGCCACTAGTGTGTCGCAATTTGTTTCGATGATGGTGTCGATACTCAAGGCGCTATCAGTTTCGTTATTGATGTCGCAACTGGTGTCGATATTATTGTCGCAATTGCTGTGTCGTTCTTAGTGTCGTTGTTGATGTCAGGTCTGTTTATATTTATGTCGATACTAGTGTGTTGCTATTATTGTCCCGACTGGTGTGTGAATATCACTGTCACTATTAGTGTTGCTGCTGGTCTCGCAACTGACGGTGCTGATGAGCGTGTGTTTCGGAAAGTTTATGCTGTTGTGCAAACGTGCTCGCTTTTTATACACATCGCAGCCGCCGACGGTTTCCTTAACTCTTGAAGTAATAAAATTCACGATGGCTGAGAAGATCTTGCATTGTAATGAACTTAAATCAAACTCATCACAGTGCCACTACAAACAGTTGAGTTGCATTTTATGAAAAACAGTCCGTCCTCTGGAGAAGATTGAAAGCACCGTCTCTTCTTCTTGGCTCATATGCTAACCCTAATAAATGCATCTCAAACCAAGCGTATCAGCCAGGCTCTGACGCCATTGCTCCCTCCATTTACTTTAATCTCCGTTCTCAATTGCACTCACTTACGGCCTCAATGAAGTCGATATCTTCTCCAAAAGGATCGAGGCTTCAAAGCCATCGGGATTGGACTCTCCAGATGTCCCCTCCGAGCTCGCCCTGGCTAGGGTCGTTCGGGCTTCAAAGCGAAAGCTTCTCGCTGAATCGACCCTAAATTGCTAGTACCTTAGAACTCAAAGGCAGGAAATGAATCTATTATTGAAATTATTACTGGCTCTGACTTCGAACGGGACAACTTAAATCCTCAGATGTCAACAGACATTCAACTCACGATTAACATGGATGAACCAATATGATACTTATAAAGCAATTCGTAATCGACTTGCTTCGTGTAACATTTATAGTTAGGTACATCTGATTGTCCATTAGGCCATTTAATATTTAGTCCATTATCCGTATTGGTTCAAACTTGCAAAGGAATATCAGTAGTCCTATTGCCATCGCGAGTGGCAGGTGTATATGGCCGTACACGTATCTCGGCTTCACTCGCGAGTGGCAGGTGTATAATGCCGTACACGTATCTCGGCTTCACTCGCGTCGGCAGCGCCGGTGGACTGGATCCCTTAATCTCATCTAATCTCAAATTACTCGCCTTCATTAGATTGTCCGAGTGTAATAATGTTGACCTGCCAAAGTTGGTAGCTCAATAAT
>SDVV010023904.1:0-12674 GCA_016164225.1 Gammarus roeselii
CGTTTCTTCACTTCGCTCAGCCTCCCGTCGCCACTCTCTTGTAACCGTTTCTTCACTTCGCTCAGCCTCCCGTCGCCACTCTCTTGTAACCGTTTCTTCACTTCGCTCAGCGTCCCGTCGCAACTCTCTTGTAACCGTTTCTTCACTTCGCTCAGCGTCCCGTCGCAACTCTCATGTAACTGTTTCTTCACTTTGCTCAGCGTCACGTCGCAACTCTCTAGTAACCGTTTCTTTACTTCGCTCAGCGTCCCGTCGCAACTCACTAGTAACCGTTTATTCACTCGCTCAGCCTCCCGTCGCCACTCTCTAGTAACCGTTTCTTCACTTCGCTCAGCGTCCCGTCGCAACTCTCTAGTAACCGTTTCTTCACTTCGCTCAGCGTCCCGTCGCAAATCTCTAGTAACCCTGTATGTATAACGGAATAAGTGAGTGGCAATAAAAAAAATATTGAACATAAATTTGTTGCTGTTCAGAATAACATTTTCTTCAATTGCGTTCGATGATGTTGACGCTTCCCTGAACTTGGAACAGTTATTATTTCTGTTTTATAGTTTTTCTCTCAAATACTGCCGGTCTAACAACGCACGGCTATCAACAATGTCTGCCTTCAGTTAGAAAACTCCAGTAAACGTTGTTTCGGGTACTCGCGGAGATTGGAACGAATTTGTTTTGCTTGAGAAAAGCTGGTTATTACGACAAAATCGTTGCCAATACAAATAATTGCTTCAATCAATGATGTTTCGTGGGCGTGTTTGCTAATATTCTGAATTAAGAACACATGGTTCAGTGTACCCACTGGTATCTGTTTTACCACAATGGATGTGTCGTTGTGAAGAGACAGTTCTTTGCATGCATGCCAGTGACATACGATACGATGTGCGGCATACAATAGGAGGGGCAGGTTACCATACGAGGAGCGGCACATCATCCATCTTTATCGGGGTTACAAGATGAAAAGCCCTATATTTATGCATGAGCATCATTGCGGTGGGAGCGAGAAGCGACACGTTCACTCCACCTCTCTACTTCACTGCTGGATAATCCGGCAGTCATCCTGATGTCCTAGTGAGGGTTGATTACCTACGCTCCCCTCCTTCTCCCGTGGTTCAGACAACTTTGACACAATGGCTCATTTATTAAACCTTCAGAATTAAATGTTCGTTGATGCATATACAAATATTATATATGTGAGAGCAATTGCTAATTAAATTGATAATATCGGCGAAGAAAAATATGAGATGAAACATTGACGTGGAGAGGATTGACGGGTTACCATTCTTCCTCATATAAATCAAAAATATAAATTAATTGAATATACTAAAAATCCTGCTCACCTTCTCCTCTCCATTCTTTAGCTACTATGAAAGAAGTAAATACATTCTGCTCTGTTATTGTTGAAACGAAATTGTCCAAAAAACGGCATTGTTATATTTATTATTGAAGGTAGGATAAATTTAGACCAATGCTGAGAGATAAAAAAGGTATTTCAGATCAAATAAACCGTCACTCGCATAGAGGAGCGGCACTGAGGGTAGCTACCGTGTACTACGCACCACACATTGTAAGTAAACTACACGTGTTAAGTAATAATCATGCATCTGTCACTCGCATAGAGGAGCGCCACTGAGGGTAACTACCGTGTACTACGCACCACACATTGTAAGTAAACTACACGTGTTAAGTAATAATCATGCATTTTGACTCAAATTCTCGCGCTTTACCAGCTAGGCAAGTCATATTTCGTGTATCGTCTTGGGACCTGAGGACCCTGAGATCGATGTGTATCGTCTTGGCACCTGAGGACCCTGCGATCGATGTGTATCGTCTTGGCACCTGAGAACCCCGTGATCGATGTGTATCGTCTTGGCACCTGAGGACCCTGCGATCGATGAAGTCAACGCTTCCTCAAACCTATTCGATACTGACTTGGTACCTGCATCTCGCATCTAATTATATTCGTGCACTTATTAAATGAATTGTTCATCCGGTGAACGTTCTCACGATAACATGTTCAAGAACCGAGCATAATAGGCCACAAAAATAGGCCACTACCCAATCATTTGAGAAAATTGTACTCCAGCCCGTTATCCGAAAGCTCAGAACTATCGTTCAAGAACGAGACTCTTTTGAAGTTCTGCAGTGGATGCTTCATAGAACAGTTAGGCAGGTTCTAAGATGTCCTCACGTCATCCAGTGAACGTGTTTCACTTCCGTCCGCATAATCTTGTTGAAATACCATCTGTGAGTCAGCCACAGTTACCAACATAGAAATTAGATGCATATATCTAAGTAGGATGGGGGAAGAATAGTTGAACCTAGTTCACTCATAAAAAATTTAGCTGTTGTGGTTTCCCAATACGAATAATTCAAGGTGGGAAAATACAATCCTGGAACCAATTTTTTTCATATTTCCTCCTGTTGTTGCTATCAGTACGTTATTCATCATCAGCGGGCTGGACCAGCCTTGGTCACAATGCAGTATCTAGAAATACCGACTTCTGCTCGGTCACGTAATTCAGATTACTCTGAACAAGTAATTTCGATACCTTAACTCGCCATGAAAAAATGTTTAGTATTGTTCATTTTGAATATTTCGGAATTGCTGGAGTAAAATAAATCGTTTCAATTTATTCGGATTACTTTTATAGCGTTAATCATTGAATGACTGCACAATATCGCTAATCCTTCCCATTAGCGCCCAAACTAAATAAAATCCAATTCATAGTGCGAACAGAGGAAAAGGAGGAACCAAATCTAAATCTACGGACAAAAACATGAATGTTTCACTTACACTCTGATTTAGCAAACAAGCATGGCTCCTGTCGGTCAGTCACAACAGCGTACTGTGCAGCTGACGAATCTGCATTAGATGATTCTACAATCTGACCTGACAACAATTGACAACTGGAGCAGATGGCTTTAAAGCAGATCTCTCAGGTGAATCTATAGCTCAGGTGAATCTATAGCAGAGACTTTGCAGGTGCTGACTCTGCAAGTGTGGCTCTAGGTCCGGTGAAAATACACCCGGTGACTCTATAGCCAGAGACTCATCATCAGTTGACTCTACAGCAGGTGACTCTACAGCAGGTGAATGCAACAGGGGGCTGACGTGTTCCACTTGCTGCTACAGCCTCTGGCGGTAATCCCTCTCATGTCGCTGCCACCTAAATGATGTGGACCACTTGCTGCTACAGCCTCTGGCAGTAATCCCTCTCATGTCGCTGCCACCTCAATGATGTGGACCACTTTCTGCTCTAGCCTCTGGCGGTAATCCCTCTCATGTCACTGCCACCTCAATGATGTGGGCCACTTGCTGCTACAGCCTCTGGCGGTAATCCCTCTCACGTCGCTGCCACCTCAATGATATGGACCACTTGCTGCTACAGCCTCTGGCGGTAATCCCTCTCATGTCGCTACCACCTCAATGATGTGGACCACTTGCTGCTACAGCCTCTGGTGGTAATCCCTCTCATGTCGCTGCCACCTCAATCCTAATCTGGACGTATTTCCTCTCCTCCTACACAATCCCCATCCTCCCCAAACATCTCTCCCCTCCCTCCAGCCTTCCTCCAGCTCTTCGGCCCTTAGATCAGGTTGACCCTTGACATTCAGTGCCCGGGATCTACATCCCTCTACAGAGCGCTGTTTGTGTTGTTGTTCGCTTCCAACGCTGTCAGTGCTGTCGCTCTCTCCTACTGCTGTCGCTCCATCCCACTACTGTTGCTCCCTCCCACTGCTGTCGCTCCCTCCCACTGCTGTCGCTCCCTCCCACTGCTGTCGCTCCCTCCCACTGCTGTGGATTCGGTTGCTCATTTCTACCGCTGTTGGTGCTGTCGCTTCCTTTCACCGTTGTTGCTGCTATGGTACCCCTTCCACCGCAGTCGCTGATGTCGCTCCCTTCCACATGTGATGTAGCTGACGCTCCCTTCCACCGCTGTTGCTGCTGTCTCTCCATTCCGCTGTTATTACTGCTGTCGCTCATAGCCACCGCTCCAGCTATTGCTATTTGCCATCGCGGGTACGGCTGTCGCTCATAGCCACCGCTCCAGCTATTGCTATTTGCCATCGCGGGTACGGCTGTCGCTCCTTTCTAGCGTTGTTGATGCTATCGCTTCTTTGCATATTTGTTGATGTTGCTCCCTTTTACTGCCGTTGAAGCTGGCGCTTACTAACATCGTTGTTGCTGCTGTCACTCTCTTCTAGTGCCGTTGAAGCTGGCGCTTACTACCATCGTTGTTGCTGATTTCAATCTCTTCTACTGCTGTTGAATATATCTCTCATTTCCACTGGTGTAGAAACTCTCGCTCCTTTCCACTGCTATGGAAATTCAAGCTCCCTCCCACTGCTGTTGAATTTGTCACTCCTTTCCACTGCTGTAGAAACTGTCCCTTCCTTCAACTGCTGTTAAAACTGTCACTCCATTCCACTGCTGTTGAAACTGTCACTTCCTTCCATTGCTTTTATATCTGTCTCTTCTTACCAACTTTCTATATGGCTAAGTCTGTTAATTATCTGTTCCTCTTGCCTGTAACTCTTCATAAGGTCGCATCGTTAAAAGAGGGGATGCGGCATAGCCTTCTTTAGCTGGTAGGCAGAGATTACTCGAACTTCGCATCGCCCAGATAGATAGATACGCTGCCAACCGTTGCGATTCCGTTACAACATTTGGGTTCAACTGCTTCTTATCACGGTCACTTTTCTTCAAAGATGTGGACTGTCAATCTTCGTCAAAGATGTTGGCAATCGTCTGGCATGAAATCGACGGAGGTGCTTTTTCTATGGACCCATTTTTGAGTAAGTGAACATTGTGAGTTGAATTTTTCCACAAGTAGAATGTTTTTGAGGCATTCGGGCTCTACGATGCTTACACACTTGGTTAAATCTTAGGGAAAGTGTCAATGTGAATTTCATCACTATTAACTGATGATTTTAGTTCTAAAAATAAAATGTTACTTTCCACAGCAGTTGTTATTGATCATTTTAATGAGTGACTTCCAAATACACGACTATAATATTCAATAGTTTGTTCAAACACTTGCATCACGACGTAAATTAGTATTAATTTGCTCAACTTTGTATGGTCATTAATAATAATAATAATAATAATAGACTTTATTGTAGCACTCGATGAGACAATTATGGTCACAGAGAACAAGTTTGACAGCATTCCTTCCAGACATTCGAATTACGCACCAAATGAACATACTGTACATGGAGACAGGACAGAGTAGGGCTGAAATAGGCGACAATGATTCCTAAGTTGAGTTGCCGACAAGCGCGACTGGATACATTAGCATGTCCTTGTCCCACATGACTGTATACACTGAAGCTCACTATTTGAGAAGGAAAGGACATAGCCACCAGTCAGTCACCTTATCTGAGACGTCTCAGAGCCTGGCATTCACATACGTACAGTGGGCCCACAACATGGAAAGGCAGACAGATGTCAAACATTATTTCTTTTAATATCGGGATCTTCCTGCACCAGCAGGATTCTGTCCCACCTCTCTATTATTGGAGATAATTCGTATCCCTCACTATTACATAAGGCCACCAGGAGGATATTATTAGACTTTATAATACGCTCCTGAAGGCACTTTTTCTAGCTCGAACCTTAAGACAGTCAACATCATATGCTGCAACTACAAAGCTAGCACTCGTTCTTCTAGGTACACCACCCAACCTCCGGAATTATCATTGTATGCTACTCTCAGTACTGATAGTGACTCTCGTAAATTTACACCACAGTGAGTTACAGTAGATAGGGTAGCAGTATGTGTTAAAGAGCTGTATTTTTAGATCTGTCGTGCAGAAGTTAAATTTCCTTAGAAGCAGATTGCCAACCGCGTTTAATTTCCGGAGTTTCTTAGAGATATCAGCATTGTCACACCGGTCGTTTGTTATTAAGTGACCTGGGTAGGGGTAACTGTCCACATAATCCAACTGAGCACCATTTAACACATGGAACCTTTGCATGGTGCGCGGTTTTACTAGCGTACAAACAGACTTGCTGGTATTGTACTCAATGTCAAGTGTTGCGGCCTACGCCGCGCATATATTTAGCCTAATTTGAAGAGCATCCTTATGAGGGGCCAGTAGGACAATATCGTTGGCATAGATCATTGCGTTAATACAGCAGACGCCACTATGACACCCAACACGGCTAAGAGCTAGACGTTCGGGTTGGCAATCTACAAACACATTGAACTAAAGGGGAGAAAGAAGGCCTCCCTGCCTTATTCCATTGGTGGTTCGGAACGGATTTGATGTTGAGTTTCCCCACCGTACCGCACATTGTTGTTGTTCGTACCAGTATTTTAGTAGTTTTATGAAGTGCACAAGCATCCTCTTTTCAATTAGTATCTTGAACAGGGCCCAGTTATTACCGCGGTCAAAGGTTTTCTTGACATCTAGAAAAAAAACATAAACACCGGTGAGCCTCTACTGACCAAGAAATTAATAGTTTGTTTTAAGGTAGAAATAGCCTTTCCGTTCCATGTTGAGGCTCAAAGCCAAAATGGTTTGATGTGGTTTGAAGGTATTCGCCGAGTCTATTCTGAATCAGCTTCGATGCGGCAGTAGCAATTGAAATTGATTTGTAATTGCCTACATCAGTCGCACATTTTGTCTTTGTTTAGTAATAGGTTACACAACTTCATCCATAAGTAGCTTTTATAAGTGTTTAAAAGTGACAAAGACAACAACAGGCCTATTGCTCCAAACTACCGTAGGTTGCCTTTTGATAGCAAGATCGCAAATTTTAAAGTTGAACATCTAAGAGAGCTTCATGTGCCATTTCTGTTGTTATAACGTCAAGAAAGAGATTGGCTGTAGAATGTAAAACTTATCAAGCCGAGACTTGAACGTTTCGATTGTATTGTTGTGTACAACCTCCACTGAAAGTTTGTTCCATTCTTCAACAACTCTATCCGTGAAGAAATTGCGTGTATGTCGAATGAGAAACGTTTCTCAACGATTTTGAATCCATTGTTCCTAGTCACTCCGTTCGTATCTAGAGTGAAAAGGCTCGCTCGGTCGACGTTTTCCTTACCCTTCATAATCTTTCACACTTCAATAATGTTGCCTCTGACTCTATGTATCTCTAGCGAATAAAGATTGAGTTCACATAGCCTGTCTTCATACGATTTATTCCGCAGCGAAGGGATGAGTTTGGTAGCTCTGCGTTAAGCCTCCACTAATTTAATAACGTCTTTTCTAAGATACGGACACCAAAATTGATCGGAATACTCGAGATGTGGTCAAACAAATACATTGCATAACTTGACCATACTGTCTATGTTTTTACACGAGATAATGCGGGATATCATACCTAGCATTTTGTTGCCTTGGCGGCATCGTAGCATTGCTTGCTACTTTTTAAGTCGTTACTACTGAAGACACCTAAATCTCTCTCTTCGGTGACAGGAATGAGTTTCTTTCCGGACATTGAATATTCGCGTTTGAGGTTATGAGAACCTATGTGCATAACTTTACATTTGTCTACATTAAATTTATTTCTGTCCCTTTTCTGAATTTTGTTCAAGTCTAATTGGATCTGCTGACACTCTAGTTCAGTATATACTCTTCCTCCTATCTTAGAGTCGTCTGCAAACTTGCTAATGTTTGAGAGTAGGCTGCTATTGAGATCGTTAATGAATATTGTATAGAGAACTGGACCTAACACGGATCCTTGAGGCACGCCGCTTGTGACCTAATCCCAGGGGGAGGAAGCTCCGTTAAGTACATATTGCTGCCTTCTGTCCGTAAGCCAGCATTTTATGCAGTTGTTAAGCTCGCCTCGAATACCGATGCTGTGCAATTTACTAACTAGGTGCTTGTGGGGGGCTTTATCAAATGCCTTTTGAAAGTCATGATAAATGATATCGATTGGAGATTTTATGTCGTGGATTTCTATTATATTCTTGAAAAAAGTAGCAGGTTCGTAGGACAGGAAGAGTTGTGTCTAAAACCATTCTGAGAGACGCCAATCAGTTTGTTTGATTCGATAAATTCTTTAATTTTATCCGTTATCAAACTTTCTATCAATTTGCCAATGACTGAGGTGAGACGAATTGGACAAAATAGCCGGGACTCTTTTTGTCCCTCTTTTTAAATTGGCGCAGCATTGGCTTGCTTCCATTTTGAGGGGCAGGTGCCATAAGTGAGAGATTGGGTGAAAATGCTTGATAAACGTTCGGCGATTTCGTTTCAAGTCTTTTTAAGAATTCTGTGATGAACTTGGTTTGGACTTGGAAATTTTGTGACTTTCAGTTTATCTATATATTTAACAACTTCGGCGGGAGAAAAGTTCACTGTGCTGAGGGCTTCAATTTGTCTTTCCGCAATGCTATCCTCAGGATTAGGAATATCCTGATTCTCTAACATATAAACAGAACCAAAGTATTCATCAAGTAGGACACTCATTTTGGTGTTGTCCGTTACTAGTTCACCAACATCGTTCTCGAGAGGACCAATTACAGACCTAGATTTTATTTTATCGATATATAATTCAAAAATATTTTGAATTAGTTCTGACATTGGCGGCGGTTTAATTTTCAAATTTCTTCTTCTTACGTTTCTGGACCCTCTTTAGATCTGTTCTGCTGATTTTATATTCATATTTTGCTATGTCGTCATGTGGATGTGTCTGTTTTATCGAGTGCTTGGCTTTCTTTCGTGACTGAAGACGCTGCAATTCTCCTTTCCAGTACTTAGGCCGATTAGCTGCTGTCCGCCTGCCTTTGCGCGGGATATGCTCATATTTGATATTTTTAAGTGCAGTCAAGGAACTGTTAAACGATTGATTGACATATTGTCCGAGGGTTATATTTGCTGACGCAATTGACTCTCTTAGGCCAGCCAAATTAGCTAATCTAAAGTTAGGGACTTTCTCGCAGTTTGTTGACTTTTTCAACTCGAGATCAATCAAAAAGCTTATGGAGTTGTGGTCGCTGGTTCCCAATGGTTCGCCCACTTTGACGTTCGTGATGTGAGAGACGCTCGCTCAAAATAGGAGATCAAGAATATTGCAACCCTTTGTAGGCGTCTTCACCATTTGGGTCATGAACTTATTGTCTGCAAAATCAATCAGACATTGGCCAGTGGCAGTGCATTTGTTAGTTTCAAATCAATGTCGGTGATATTGAAGTCTCCGAGCACTATAATGTTTTGTGTTGTGACGACATCGATGAGGGTGTTGTAAAGATCGATGGACGAGGGTGATTTGACATTTTATATGTTTACCGACTACTTGGATTGATACTATGTCGTGTTTGCCGTTAGGAATAGTGACTTCTAATATTTGCAGAGTGATTTTCACGAGAAACAGCACTCTTCCGCCCTCTCGGCTATGTCTATCTTTGTAAAATAGTGAGTGACCGGGGCGAGTAAATTCAACTGAATAATGCCTGGTGCTCAATTTCATCCACGATTCTGTGATTGCTATTATGTCGACACATTCATTCATTGCAAGGATACCTAGTTTGTCGATTTTGTCTCGGAGACTTCTAGCGTTCACATAATAACATTTGAGAGTACAGTTACTCACATTAACTTGATTTTCTTGACTTAATCTTCTATTATGAGGCCTTTTGTCGGAGCCTAGACTTTCGTTTTCGGTTACTCGGGTTGTACGAGCGAAGCGGCGACTATTGCCTCTAACCCGGGCTGGACTGATGACGGGAACATTTTGCTAGAACCTACGGTGATGTTTTGATATGCTCTTGTATTTGTTGTATAACTAGTGATGAAACGGGTGGAAGCCGTTGAATCATCTCGTCGGGTACTGCTGGTGGAGTTGAGGGTATGATGTAGCGTAGTTTTTTCAATTATTTTCGTTGACAATACCAGCGCCTATGTTTTTAATGATGTTTTCGATGGCATCAAGTCTATACGTGTCTATGCGAGCCTTGTTGGTGATTCTATTAGAGGTATAGTACTTCGGGTCAACCATCGTTTCCCCGTGATCAGAGAAAGGGATTTGCTGTGCTCTGCACAAAGTTGCTAAGCGATTGTAAAGAAAGATCATCGTGCGTAACTTGTATCGGCTTTGGTTCGGATGGGGCAAGATGCCAGTGACGTGTATGTTCTCGTATGAACCTTCGACATTTTTTAACATGGTTTTGTACCTCTTCCGTGTCGATTCTGTCTGTGACACGTCTTTAGCTCCAACTTGAATTATAATCCGTTTAGAAGAAGGTAACTTTTCCTATACGATTATGCCCTCAATTTCGTCGATTTTTAAATCTGTTTTGCCGAGTATTTTTAGTTGAATTCTCCCTTCTCGCTGATTGGATTTGAGGGAGGTGACATTGTAATCACCAATCGCTAAAATTTTCTCTGTATTCTGAGAGTCCATTTCATCGGGCAATAAGCCATAATGGTTACGTATGTCGGGTCGGATGTGGTGAGATAGTTGCCGAACTCGTGGTGCATTGGCACAGCGTGACTGCCTTTTGCATACTACCGTTGTGTACGATGCCTCGCAACCTTTTAATGAATTTTCAGCCGATTTGGTGCTGTTATTGGTCCCATCGTCTAAGAACGTAAGTTTCTTGGCCAATCCACAGTCTAGGTGCACTTGAAATTCCTTCACTTGATTTAGGGCGGCCTCAGCAGTTTCTTTGACTTTTACTAGTTCGCTGTTCATCAGATCTTTAAACTCGTGGAATTTTGATTCAATAGCTACTAGCCGCTGGGTATCCGTGTTGACCGTCGTTGTGCTGGATATGTCATCGAAGGCATGACTAAATTGTGCTTCCAGTTATTTCATTTTCTCTGCCTGTTGTTTAATTTCCTCTGCCTGTTGTTTAATTTCTTCTGCCTGTTGTTTAATTTCCTCTGCCTGTTGTTTAATTTCCTCTGTCTGTTGTTTCATTTCCTCTGCCTGTTGTTTAATTTCTTCTGCCTGTTGTTTAATTTCCTCTGCCTGTTGTTTAATTTCCTCTGCCTGTTGTTTAATTTCTTCTGCCTGTTGTTTAATTTCCTCTGCCTGTTGTTTAATTTCCTCTGCTTGTTGTTTAATTTCTTCTGCCTGTTGTTTAATTTCCTCTGCCTGATGTTTAATTTCCTCTGCCAGTTGTTTAATTTCCTCTGTCAGTTGTTTCATTTCCTCTGCCTGTTGTTTAATTTCTTCTGCCTGTTGTTTAATTTCCTCTGCCTGTTGTTTAATTTCTTCTGCCTGTTGTTTAATTTCCTCTGCCTGTTGTTTAATTTCCTCTGCCTGTTGTTTAATTTCCTCTGCCTATTGTTTAATTTCCTCTGCCTGTAGTTTAATTTCCTCTGTCTGTTGTTTCATTTCCTCTGCCTGTTGTTTAATTTCCTCTGCCTGTTGACGTAGTTTGCAGCGCGCTGCCTTGCAATCCCCATACGAGGGACTGTTGCGCAATTTTCTGGCAGAGTTAACAGAAATATCGCAATCCATTAGGTCGGGGGCGTGCAAGATGTGGCAGATGCCACATTCTAGCTTAGCCTTAATCATCATTGACTGGTAAAGAATTTACCGGTGGAAAAATTGACCCTTTTCTTGAGTTCTATTTTCGTGGTCTTCTGTAGATAGCAGATATGAATGTACTAACTATAATTAGATGCGGGTCGTGATGATTATATAAACGATTCGACAACGGAATTTAAACAGAATTAATACATGCGGATTGTGACGATTATATCGACAATTCTAAATCGGAATATAAAACGAAATTAATACACGCTGGTTAGTACGATTTTATCGACGATTGGAAAACGGTATTGTGGAACGCTCTACACAACTCCATCACATTCCTTCACCCTTTTCGTGACTGGTATGACCACATGAACACCTTCTGAGTGTCATATCACCACATGAGCGCCATGTGTGCTCCATAGGCCTTCTCGAGTCCCTTTCACTGCTGCCTCAAGTGTCAAGACGTATTGTTGTCTTAATAATCGCTTCCGCGACCAAGCAGCTCAGGAGTGGGCGCCTGGCGTGTGCATTGGTCGTGAAATAGAGCCCTTTAGAGCATTGACTTAACACTACGGTGAACTAAGGTTTTCTGACTATTTTCAACCCTATTAATTTGTGCAAGTAGCCGTCAACAGTTTGGCCGTCAGCAAACAGATGCTTTCAACTTTGGCTGGCTGATGCATTGCTGCAAGGAAAGAAACGGTATTTTCTAAAAAAAAACAGTCATTGAAACAATTCGGGGAAGAATGACAAGGCAAACAGCTCGTGCGAACGAACGACTTGACAAACAGCTCGTGCGAACGAACGACGAGGCAAACAGTTCGCGAAAATTAACGACTAGGCAAACAGCTCGTGCGAACGAACGACTTGACAAACAGCTCATGCGAACGAACGACGAGGCAAACAGCTCGTGCGAACGAACGACCAGCAAACAGTTCGTGCGAACGAACGACGATGCAAACAGTTCGTGCGAACGAACGACCAGCAAACAGTTCGTGCGAACGAACGACGATGCAAACAGTTAGTGCGAACGAACGACCAGCAAACAGTTCGTGCGAACGAACGACGATGCAAACAGCTCGTGCGGACGAACGACCAGCAAACAGTTCGTGCGAACGAACGACGATGCAAACAGTTCGTGCGAACGAACGACCAGCAAACAGTTCGTGCGAACGAACGACGATGCAAACAGTTCGTGCGAACGAACGACCAGCAAACAGTTCGTGCGAACGAA
>SDVV010023905.1:0-12673 GCA_016164225.1 Gammarus roeselii
TGACATAAGTGCCTTATTTACAGTTTATTCTCGATTATTTGAAGTGTGTGGCATAATTGCCTTATTTACAGTTTATTCTCGATTATTTGAAGTGTGTGGCATAATTGCCTTATTTACAGTTTATTCTCGATTATTTGAAGTGTGTGGCATAATTGCCTTATTTACAATATATATATATATATATCTAGGGACCATAGGTGTTTTTGGTGGCTCATATTCTGGTGTGTGGCGTGTAGCCGACGGGATCTAGTCCGCGTGCGTGAAGGTGCGAAATCATCGGCATTCGACATTTAAATTTATTAAATATAGTTTAATTAAAACCGTGACAGTAGTTCTCATTTGGGACCCTCCTCACACATATATGTTTTTTGGGGTTATGTGCGCTGCGTTGCGTTGGTGGATATCTGGAAGTTTGTGCTTAAGGGCAATCCTGGTTAGCCACTTCAGGGTGAGTTAAAAGGGTGGGTGCAATTATCGGCACCAGCCATAAGCCCCATCTGGCCGACCCGAACTCAATAAATAGTGTGTCGTCCCTTTTATTAATGTGGTAACGTGGAGTCAAATAGTGAAGTAGTAAGGGGGGGGACACACACTAGGCCGTCGGTCAATAATAATAAAGTCGTGGTTGGCAGTGATTGCTTTTAATAATTATTACTTGGCTGAGGGCCACACTAATTACGTATAAATAAAACAGATTCATCGCAGTTTTCTAGTTGGAAACGATTTTGAAGTGCCTGATTCAATGCCAGTGGAAGAGCTCGTTTAGATCTTTGAAGATCTAACACCTAATACTAACGTCGAGCAGGTTGTTTGAAATATAACCAACAGTGAACTCAACATTTCTTTTCCACTAAACGCAACAAAATCACACAAACATATTATGTTTATCAGTAAAATGGGGAGCAGAATTATTCATACTTGTGCACTACCTTTGGAATGTCTGGTAAAGAGTGTTCATTGTGCAATTGCATTTAATCTGTGAATAAATACCCGCTAATTGTAAACTTTGTATGCTACCGTATCCATGACACTAGACATTTTGCTAGTTTCCTCGATACCTTGTCTCTCAGTCAAATTCATGGGTAGGTAAAAGGCCTGGAGCGTTCGCAAATTGCTGAAGAATTTCTCTCCAACAGCGTTGAATCGAAAAATCGCGCAGTGGTTTTACATTAGGAGTGTTGCGCTCAACTTGGTAAGGAGCGTACGTGTTTCGTCCTGCATTCTTACTTTTAGTTGAAACCACCTATAAAGTTAAACATCATCTCCAGCAAAAATCCTCCCCCTAAGCCTCCCGGTAGGTACAGTGACACCTGAACCAACCCAACCAAGCAACCTATTAGATGTGTTGTCACCATGGCAGCACAGTCTGGGGGCCTTCTTCTCAGCCAGCCGGTTGAGGAAGAAGACATGGCCACGAAGTCTTTATTAGATGGCTCTTGCGATCACCCTGACTCCTTTGTTTTCCCGCCGAAAAAAAAAAATCTCCTCACTCAAGAGATCTGCAGCGACAGATTTATCTGCATCATCCTCAGCCAATCAAGGCCCCAAGCGTTCTACGTTGAACAACCACACCTCAACCTCTCTCCTAATCATCCCCCAGATTCATCACCATCTTCCTGTCTCATCCTCTATGAAAACCATAAAGCCCTCCCCTTCAACTTCTTCATAACTGCCCTACCAAAATGGACCACTCTAGCATGTCTGATCCCAAGCTCTTTGAGATAAACCAAAATAGAACTGTCATTGTGGAGCAGATATATAATAATAAAATCATAGCCTTTCATTCTGCCCCTCATGAATTTGTTGTGAACAACATAAATTACATCCTGAAAGTCCCTCAGACTCTCACTCCTTACATCGGAGAAATCCTCATTGATCTGACTAATATTGCAGACAGATCAATTTTATCTAGTTCAGAGACTGAGATCATGGCACTCATGATTGTCTCCTCTTCTTGTGCTACCAATGACATTCTGTCCGAATAGTGTATCTCCGAAAGACCCTCTCTGTCTCTGATTCCCTCTATTCATCTGTTCACTCTATGCGAATCTCCATTGAGTGTAGCTCTGCTGTTCCTGAGCGTGTGTTCTTTCAAAATGTTTATCGCAGTGTTTTCCCATACATCTTACCGCATATCCGCTGTTTCCGCTGCCAAAGATATGGTTATGGAGCAATCTCTCCGCCATGAACGATGTCCTAAGTGCTCATCAACGAAACACATTACCACAGCCTGCGAGACACCAGACGAGTTGCATTGTTTTGCTTGTGGTCCTGGCTCTTCTCATTAATGCTCATCAATACGATGCAAATTTTACAAAGCAGCATTGGCTATTGCAGCACAAGTCCAATGAGTCAATCTCCAGAGAAATCAAGCATCTGTTCATTATGCATCGCTCTACTCTAGCCCAGGAAAGGTTCCTTCAGCACAACCTCTCATAACTCCTTCTCCACTCCTTTCTCCTTAACCTCTCCTACCTACCTCTAATTTCAAATCTTATGTGAAACACTGGCCAAACCTGGTAACAAATAATGTGGTTTCCTTCTTGTCCTCTTCTGTTTCAGCTAACCCTCATTCATCAGCCTCTTGTAATCTCACATCTACTCAAAGGAAAACCACCCAAAAATGTACAGCCTAGGGAAACACCATCTACTTGACTGCAGAATATGCTTAAGTACTCAGTGGCAATCTGTGGTACAACTCACAAGGTCCTTGCAACTCTCCTTCAGCTGCACCAGGCTCATCCAGCTTAGGCTCTTCTCCTGCAGAGTCTTCATCTCCTCACTCGCACTCGACTCTTTTTGGTACATCTCCAGCACCTGGATCCCCTATCCTTACTCCTCTCAAATTTCTCCTACAGCAGCATCTGGGTTGGATTCTCTCCAGCCTCCCTACCGATTCTCCTGTAGCTGCCAACTTCTCAACACTTCTGCAATCCCTTTTTGCCTCACTATTGTCCTCTTCATAGCTCCTACTCCTCCCACTTCCCATCCTCAAACACTCTTTCTATAGTGGAACTTCAAAGGTCTATTGCGAAAGCTGTCTGAATTTAGGCAATTTTTAACAACAATCTTTCCAAGTGCTGTTTGCCTCACTGAAACTCACCTTCATCCTTCACAGAACCTCCGTCTTCTTGGTTACCATATGTACCGCAAAGACCGTTATTTTAATTCCAGTCAATGTAAAGGCCAGGTCGGTGCCACTTGAGGAATTTGCAGATGGAGTCTTTCAGATCATGGCAGTGGATATAGACATAGATTCAGCTTGGTCACGTGTACTCCTTGCTTACAGTCCATATAAAAAATGGATCTTTGTCAGAGTTCTCTCACTGTTTTGCCCAGTTGGGGTCACAGGGGGTTTTGGTGGTGATTTTAATGCTCACCAGCAACATTGGAAACCTTTGAAGAACTCTTGCCCGTTTTGACTTCCTCTTTAGCAGTGACCTTCCAAACTTTCCTCCCCGGGTAGACCCTGCCTCTGGCTCTACATCCAACATTGGCCTTTTTGATGCCATTCACAACTTTCACTCTTTCTTCATCTCTCTTGCACCTGACCTTGGAAGTGACCACCTTCTTGTGATTTTTGCTTCTAGTACCCGCACATATCCACGCCTGTCCTTCCGTCCACGTAGGAACTTCCACAATGTGCCTGACTCAAGATGGGATGCATGGGCTGCAGACATGGCCACGTCAAGCATTGAACGAGCAGATACTGCATCTGCAGCTTATAGTTCGTTTGAAACTGTCGCTTTAAATACGGCAAAGAAATACTTTCCACTCAGATCCCCTGCTACCCCTAGATGCCCTGGGAACCCTTGGTGGAATGCTTCCTGCGAGCATGCAGTTAACAATCTTCGAAAAGCCATTCACCTCTTTAGTCGTTTCCCAACCCCAGCTATCAAAACTCCTCTTAATAAGTACACAGCAATAGCAGTTCATACACTTTTGACCAAAAAGAGAACTTCCTGGAGCGATTTTCTAGCTCGCATCACCCACCGCACCCCATCTGCCCAGATATAGAAGATGTTTCGATCGATCTCAGGACGTGCCCCTCCCCCTGCTTTCCCTCTCTCTTCTGGGACTTTTCCTCTTTCATACAATGAAGCGGCAAATGCCCTGGCATCACACTTTTCTCTGTCTCTCTCTCACAAGCACCTTCTTGTAGAGCCTGACTCATCATTCCTCATTGGAAAACTTGCTGCAGATGCAGATGACACTCTCAATCACCGTATCTCTCTCTCTCTGAGCTACGCGTTGTTCTTCCAATCCTTCCATCCTACTCTTCTCCTGGTTCTGACCTCCTTCATAACCAGTTTCTTTCTAATCTCCCTAGGACTCATCACCACGCACCTTTGAACATTTTTAACATTTCTTTCCTTACTGCCGACATCCCCCCAACCTGGAGATCCTCTTTGATTGTCCCAGTTCCTTAGCCTGGCAAAGGCCCCACCACAGTATCTGCCTACAGGCCCATATCTCTTCTCTCTTGTGTTGAGAAGCTCATGGAGAGGTTTGTTGTAGCTCGTCTTATGTGGTATCTGGAGAGGAAAAATACGTTTCTTCCACACCAGCTAGGTTTTCGCCCTCAACGTGGCATCATGTATGCCCTCATCCTCCTAGAACACAACATTCAATTGGCTCTTCGAATTCAACAAATAGTTCTTGCATTCTTTTTTGATCTTTCTGGTACCTTTGATCCTGCTTCCCACCAGGCAATCCTGTTCAAGCTGGCGTCCCATGGGGTGTCTGGCCGTCACCTTCGTAGGGTCTCCAGCTTCCTCACCAACCGCTACTTCTTTGTTTCCGTCTCGGCGTCATCCTCTCAGTCCCACCCTATTCTCTCTGGGGTACCTCAAGATGCCATCATCTCTCCCATTCTCATCAATGTACTACTGTCTGACCTTCCTTCTTCTCCAGGTGTCACAACTTCTATTTATGCTGATGCATAACAATTTTTGTCACCGCGGACTCTGCTTCTTCTGCCCAGGCACTGCTCCAGGCTGCTATTGACAACTTGGCACTCTGGGCACACCGCTGGGGTCTACTTATCAACCCTCAAAAGTCTTGTACTTCGTTTTTTACCCTCAAGCGCTTGGTTCCTAATTGCCCGCTACTCCATACTTCTGGTGTTCCTATCCCATATTCCCAGCATTATAAACTGCTCGGTATAATATTTGATTCTCCTCGTCTGACTTGGCGTCTGTGCATTGACTTTCTTCGACTTCGTTGTCAGGAGCGCCTGCATATAAAGCGAGTTCTCGCCGGTTCACGTTTTGGGGGATCACGACCTAAACTTCTGCTCTTCTATCTGGCCTATATCAGAGGTCTTACTGACTATGGGCAACTCCTCTACTCCTCTGCCTCTCCCTTACTCCTTGCTCGACTTGATGTGGTTCACTCCACTGCTGCTCGTCTTATCATAGATACGTGGCGCTCAACTCCCTCTCTCTACTGTGAAGCTGGACTATTACCCCCGGATATCTACCGTGAGGAACGCTGCAGCCGGTTTCTACTACAGCTTCTTGTCAACCTGCTGATCATTCTTGCCACGCTCTTCTACGGTGCGATCGTTTCTTCACCTCAATACCCCTTCTCGTGTCGGCATCACAGATCGCCTCTTCTGTACAGGGCATGTCGACTGTTTCACTTGCATAGCTTTACTCTTCCTCCCTCTTTCCCTCAGGATATTTCCTCTGTTCTCCCACCGTGGTTCTCTTTTGATTCCACTATCAACACCTCCTTCCCCACTGCTACCATAAGTGCAGTGGAGGGTAGTGCCCCGGCTTTGTTGGGTAGTACCCTCACTACCTCTCTATCTACACTGATGGCTCAGTGATGGGAGAAAATGCAACCTGTGTCGGGGTGGGGGTGGTTGTTTCTCAGAGAAATATAAAGCTCCCTTTCCGTCTTCTCTCAGGTCACACAATACCTGCTGCTGAACTCTTTGGGATACTGCAAGCATTGATATTTCTCTCCTCACACCAGGCTTCCACACCTGCTGTCATTTACACGGACAGCTTATCCCCACTCTTTCTCTTGTCATCCACGAAGCTTTCTTCCAATAGCTCCCTCGTTCTTGCAATTCATAGACACCTACGTCTATTTCCCCTTCATAGTGTACACCTTCAATGGATTCCAGCCCATTGTGATATTCCTGGCAATGAAGATGCAGATGCAGGGGCAAAGGAAGCAGCAACCTCTTCTCTTCCTATTCATAAGCTACCCTTCTCCTTGGCTGAGCATCGCTCAAAATTTTCATCTTCAGTCTGGTCTTATTGGCAGGTCAGGTAGACTGCTATTCGCGGCCAGCACTCTTTCGGTATCCACAAACCTCTTGTGCGTCCTTGGGCCTTGCAGGGGACACAGTCACAATATTTTGAGTCCATTTCTGCTAGATTCAGACTGGGTACTGCTTCCTTCAATAAACCAATTCACAAAATCCGTCAGATTGACTCCCCAGAATACCCTAACTGTAAATCAGATGAAACGGTATACAATTTCTTTTTTGTCTGCCCCCACTACCTCGCTGCCCGGCGACATCTGCTTGTCAGCCTGCGTGCTCAGGGGCACTCAGCATCCAGTCTCTCTTTACTTCTCAGGGCCAACCCGGTGATCCTGCTGCGCCTCTTCTCATCTTCAAGGTTGTGGAGGCAGTCATTGGATCCACGCCCCGCTTCGACCGGCCGTGAGGTTGCGCACTCCGCCATAGCTGGTCTCGGAGTAAATTGATTCTAGTCAAAAGGCCCCGTGAAAGAAAGAAGTTACAAATTTTACATTAGAGATGGACAGAGGAACAAATATCAGCCCAATCTTTTCAATCGCGTAATCTAAACAAACGTTGAAAGATGCAGCTCAATTGCCACAAAACTTCCAATACTAAAGGGGAAAAACATACCAACTTTGTTAGTTTAGAGATTCAAGCAGGTCCTAGCTTCTCCATTCGACAAGTTGTTAGAAAAGATGACTTCAGTTAATGCACTACTCAGGATTTTCGTGTACGCCGTGCAAACTGAAAATGAAGCTGTGCAAGTTCTAACATTGATCAACAAAAATAATTGTAGTTTATGCATGGGCCACATCCTAATCAACCAAATTCATGGTTCAGGAAGACTGACGAGCTGCCGCGAGCTTCCACCGAGGATCAAGACTTTGTGTCTTTAAATTGGAAGCTCATTTCAAGGCTCAGTTGTGAGCCCGAGCAGCTGAACGACCGAACAGTTGTGGACCCGAGCAGTTGTGGGCCCGAGCAGTTGTGGGCCCGAACAGTTATAGCCCCGAGCAGTTGTGGGCCCGAGCAGTTATAGGCCCGAATAGTTGTGGGCCCGAGCAGTTATTGGCCCGAGCAGTTGTGGGCCCGAGCAGTTGTGGGCCCGAGCAGTTGTGGGCCCGAGCAGTTGTAGGCCCGAGCAGTTGTGGGCCCGAGCAGTTATAGGCCCGAGCAGTTGTGGGCCCGAGCAGTTGTGGGCCCGAGCAGTTATAGGCCCGAGCAGTTGTGGGCCCGAGCAGTTATAGGCCCGAGCAGTTGTGGGCCCGAGCAGTTATAGGCCCGAGCAGTTGTGGGCCCGAGCAGTTATGGGCCCGAACAGTTATAGGCCCAAGCATTTGAACGTTCGAGTAGCTGTATATCCGAGCAGCTGTATGCCCGAGCAGGTGTAGACGTAAACAGTTGTTGGTCCGAGCAGCTGTATGCCCGAGCAGGTGTATTCCCGAGCAGCTGTATGCCGGAGCACGTGTGTTCCCGAGCAGGTGTAGGTCCGAGCAGCTGTATGCCCGAGCAATTTTTCATAATAAGACACGAAGGTCCACCGTCCATTAGTATTTACCTGGTACTACAAGTGATGAAGATGAATATTCTACCGGTTTTCACTCATGTTTCAAAATATACGCTCATTATGAGACACCGCTCATCATGAGACACCGCTCATTATGAGACACCTTGCAAGTTTCTCAAAACATCCGCTATGAGTTTGTCTCTTAGACCAGACCAAGCAATAGACATCTGATAAGAGGTATTGGAAAGTCATATATTTTCACGATAAGCAATAAATTCGGGAGTGCCTGTGACGCTTCAAACGGCCCCCACGTGGGCCATATCTCAGGACGGCCCGTCGCCGTCCAGCGGCACTAGTCATCAATCATCGCTGGGGTTCTGGAGCATGACCAAACCAGGACCCCCCTCAGGTCGAGGCAAATAGTGAAAGATTGACGACATATCTGCCTTCCTAATGTATACTAATGGTAGATTTCTATCGTCAACCGCCAATTTCCAGCCTCGACAGTAGTGGGTATTTGGAATAAAATGAATAGTTTCGTTAGATCGAACGGCGCCTATGATGCCCAATGTAAAGACGTCTGCCCTGTGCCAGGCCGTTATTTGGGATGAACTTACGGATTTTCCGTCTGATCGATTGATTTCTATGAAGATTTTTCATGCGCGCACCATTCATGGTCACACAAGGTCAAAGTATATATAAAGTATTTGGTACGCCACCTGCTAATAAGGGTGTTTAAGATAACGATAGTTTTCATTTACGAACTTCGTTTCTTTATGGAATTCTCCTCAAGAGTGGAAGAGCATTCCATCCCTAGCGTGGCGCTGCTTTAATAGAACAGGCTAGCGTGGCGCTGCTTCAATAGAACAGGCTGGAGTAGCGTGACTTTAACAGAACAGGTAGGCGTGGCGCTAATTCAATAGAACAGGCTAGCGTGGCGCAACTTTAATAGAACAGACTGGAGTGGCGCTGCTTTAATTGAACAGGCTGGCGGGACGCTGCTTTAATAGAACAGGCTGGCGTGGCGCTGCTTCAATAAAACATACTGGAGTGGCGCGGATTTAATAGAACAGGCTGGCGTGGCGCTGCTTTAATAGAACAGGCTAGCGTGGCGCTGCTTCAATAGAACAGGCTGGAGTAGCGTGGCTTTAACAGAACAGGTAGGCGTGGGGCTAATTCAATAGAACAGGCTAGCGTGGTGCTGCTTTAATAAAACAGGCTAGCGTGGCGCTGCTGTAATAGGACAGGCGGGCGTGTTGCTGCTTTAATACAACAGGCGAGGTGGCGCTGCTTTGATAGAACAGGCCGGCATAGCGCTGCTTTAATAGAACAGGCTGGTGTGGCGCTGCTTTAATGGAACAGGCTGCCGTGGCGCTGCTTTAATAGAACAGGCTGGCATAGCTAGTGCTGCTTTAATAGAACAGGCTGGCGTGACGCTGCTTTAATAGAACAGGCTGGAGTGACGCTGTTTTTATAGAACCAGCGGGCGTGGCGCTGCCCTAATAGAACAGGCTGGCGTGGCGCTACTTCAATAAAAACAGGCTTCCAGATTGTGCTACTAATTTATCTATGCATTTAAATAACAAAAATATTCAACCAGGTGAAAAGGGCGTAGTTATAAATTGTTGCCTATTTTCCGCTCGTGTGTCATACGGCCTAGATCATTGATAGTCCTCTGTGATCTCTGTCAAGTTGCTGTATCACATAAAATAAATATGAAGTTTTATTTGTACTATATTGTACTTTGGGAAGTTCCTCACTGTCAGAAATCCATTGAATAAATAATATAGAGTTGTATGTGTTAGTAGTGTATCTGTCGTCAAAACAGCCCTGGGGATCCTGTCGCTAAAACAGCCCAAGGGATCCTGTCGCCAAAGCAGCTCTGGGGATCCTGTCGCCAAAAAAGCCCAGGAGATCCGTGTACCAAATTGGCCCTGGGAACCCTGTCGCCATGTCAGCCCTGGAGATAGGCGGTACGAATTGGACCTTGATATGGTTGGTTATTGCTTATGGTTATTAACGACTTGTAAATAGGTTTTGGAAAGGGTTAGTATAATTGTATGATTTATGATTAGAGTTTATCTAATTGGCATATCCGCAATAAATGTTGGCCTGGTACATAGTAGGCTGGTTGTACGTGTAGAATTTATTTCTCTTTTAATAGGAGATTGTTATATCGAATTATTTAGTATCGTAAGCACCCCTGTTATTTCAAGGGTTTGTACTGCTCGAACCTTATCTTATTTGGGGTATTATTAAACGATGTCGTTACCATTGTAATAGGAAGTCGTTGCTCGATCGTTGTCTAATTTAGGAATGTTGACCATATAACGTATTTGTGAAATTCGGAATTATGTACGTTTTTTGTTATTAAAGAGCAAAAATCTATATTATTTGATTAAATCCAGTCGCTTTTTCCCATTGTATGTATATATTTTTACTATTTTCGTCTGGACACAGCGTTATATATGATACAAATAGTAGGCGCAGGCATTATAGTTCACGTATTTGCAATCCGTATGACTATGGACAAATAAAACATACATGGTCATGTATAAATTTATTTATTTAATACATAGTTACATATAAGCATGGTTGCATAGGAACAGTTACATTAATCTATTTTCATCATTTTAGGAGTGTTTGCAGCGGTTTACGTTCACTTATTATCAATCCGTATAACTGTGGACAATGAAACATCTTCAAGTTTTTTATTTATTCATTTTTTACATGGTTACATAAGAACATTTACATATAAGGAATATTTACACACTAGGAACATTTACAGAATAAAACCTGAAGACGTGACCGTACTTTTTTCATTCACGCGAGTGTACTCATATGGTATTTTTTCAAACAGTCATACAGTAGCATTCGATTGGTAATGATACCACTGGGTCGCTAGCGTAGCGGCAGACCTCTATCCATCCCTGTCTCAGGGTTAGATGCTATGTCGTTAGCACGCACGGCAGCCTTACACCCTGTCAAGGTAATGATATATGTCTACGTTCAGCTTCGCTAAGGCATTTCATTTATGTTGGGGTATTATTGTATTGGAAATATTAATTACTGTTTGATTAGGTTAATTACTTTTAGGCTTATTTAACTATATTTGGGGACTTGAGCTTATCGTGAGCCAGATAACAGGCCAAAGAAGATTATGGATGTTGTACGGCTGGCTTACGGTGGGCTTACGGGGTAGCTAACGAGTGTCGGGTGGGCTGTCGCCTATTGTTGTAGAATATATATATGGGAAGTTTTTGAGGTAATGTATTTTTTTATATAAAGATATTTTTATGTGTATTGTATGTATATACGTTATTTATTCTTTTGATGACTGTATTAGGGTATGCTTGGTTCCTTTCTGTTATTCCTTTTTTCTCATATTTGGTTCTGGTTCGAATATCGTTAAAGCACATTTCGAGGGGTGGGGGTGTCGGAAACCTCTTGGCAATAAGTTCAGTACGCCCTTGGAGTGTTCATCAGCTGCTCGAACCTATTCTTACCTGTTCTTTCTCTTATCAGTAATTTCTGTGGCATGATGACTATGTTTGAGTATTTATATCATTATATATTTGTCTCGTTTAATGATTCTATATATATTTTTTTGCACTTATATGTTTGTATTCTTATCTAGTTGGGATATAACTGTCTCATTCAGTGATTGGTTAGTGGGGTTCTTGGCGGTTGGATGCATAGTTTAAACCTGTTAGTAGAATTTGGGGCAACTTTTTGTGGTTTCCATCTTTTTATTTTATATGTATATAATATCTATAGGAATAGTATGGTATAATAGTTTGGTAGTTGGCGGGTGGATGTATATATTTTCTTTAGGATGCAGTAGATTCGTTACGAGAATCTGCCTACTCCATATCGCATTATCCAGGTTTGAACCAGATATATCGATGTTACCATGTCTCCGGATGTTCCTAACGAATCGTTATCAAGCGAATGTAGACTGTTCGGGTAGTCTTATCTCGATTTTTTCTGTAGCGAGTATCGGTTGGATGCCCTATAGCTGAACGCTATGAATTTATTGTAAGTATTTATATTGTGTTATGTATACTTAGTAATGATCGGTTGATATATTTATTCAATTTGTATTGTTTTCGGAAATTTGAATAGTTATATCATGCAGTTTCAGGATTTTTAGGTTACTTTAGGTTTGCATCTCTCACGTAGCACATTATTTCAGGCATATTTGTATAACTTGGGAGATTTAGTATGTGTCGTCCAGTTCTGTATGTTTTCTGTAGAGTTTTCATCTTCAATGCAATCTGTTGGTTATTTGTACAATATCGGGATAATAGGATATATTACGTTTGTATCTGCAAGGTAGAACAGTATTTCAGGTCTAACTTAGTTACATATTGTATATTTTTAGTGTTTTATACATATTTTTACATCCTGGTTCAATGTTTGACGTGGATATTATCGATATTGAAGATTCCATTTCTTACAACTTGGTCTTATTGTTAGGTTATTGTATGTTTATTGTAGGACCATTCTTCAATGTTTAGGAGGAGTAAAAGAGCCCCTCTTCAAAAGTTCGTTGCGTTTACGTTTATTTGGGTAAGTAGACCGATTTACTATGATGAATACCCGAGTATATTACAATGTTTCTCTTTTCAGTAGTCCCAGCCGTCCTTTCTTTGTTTCATCGTACAAGAGATTATTTTTTTGTTTGTTTGGGGTAGTTGAAGAACTCCATGTATTCAGCTAGAGGAGGTTTACGCATTTCCGCCTCTATGTCATTCACACCTCTGAACTGGAGGAGCAACGAGTCGGTGTCCGAGTAGATGAGCGACACTTTCTCACCGTATTTGGGTTTCTGATTGTCATAAAAGAAGCTGTAGACTTTTGCTTTAGCTTCTGTTTGGATCTGATGATATATATACGTATAT
>SDVV010023906.1:0-12673 GCA_016164225.1 Gammarus roeselii
CCCCTTCCCCCCCTAGGCATCCGTTAGGTTCACGGGCCGCACGGAGTCATGGCCCAACCGGGATGGGGGTGTGAACACCCATATTTCCCTTCAGACTCCTCTCTTCTTCACCCTTCCCTATCTCTCCCTTTCTCCCCATCTCGATTTGCTTAACTTTTATTTACCTCATTTGCATCTTATGTTTAATTCAAATTTCCTTTACCTTGTCTCAGGCTCCTTCTTAACAACTCTCATAATAATTGTGGCGCACACACACATACACACGAACGCACACACAGACACACACTCAAACATTCACATACCGTTTCTAAATATTCTCCTTTTGGGTGGCAAATAACAGCCAAGTTGCGCTCTTTCTTTCTTTCATGCAATTTTTTCTACGACCATTCCTTTTTCTTCGTTCCATTCTTGCCGTTCTCATGCGTGAAATTCCCTACACCTTGTGTAGATCTCATGCATGGGATCCTCGTTTTGTCCCCTTCATCTTCCCCCTCAGAAGGACTACTGCGGATCCTTGGGGCTCTGAAGCAGGGTAGGTAGTGTGTTATTCCTCCTTACTGCCATCCGAGGAGTGCTGAGACCATATGGCCTCAGCACCTTAGAAGTTCCTGTACCTCTTGTGGCACCTGTACATACCACAGACGTTTGCCGCGCAAAGGACTTTGCGCAGTAGTAAACCAAACTTGAACATTGAAAGAAGAAGAAAAACAAAGACTAACATGATGCAGCACTGTTTGCTGGTTTGACATTCGGCGCCAGAAGGACGACTCCAGTGCGCTAGAAAGCCTCATCACTCTAATCTAATCTACTGATGGTCACCTCAATATTGCCTGAATTCCTCTGTTACAATTGATAGCTGATAAATACTGAGTGTCACTTTAATATTGCTTGTACTACTGTTACAATAAGCAAACGCTACTGCACTCATAGGTTTGGTGCCAGAAGGACATTGACTCCAGTGCACTAGAAAACCTTGACACTCTAATCTAATCTAATCTACTGCATTCATAACTAAATCTTAGTTGCCCTTCCCCCCACCCCCCTCCTCTGGTGAACTGCTAGGTTCACGGGCCGCATGAAGTCACGGCCGAACCGAGAAGGGGGCTGAAAACCCTTATTTTCCTCAGACTCCCCTCTTCTTGGCCCTCAACTTTCACACACCAGTCCTAATTATTCTCTCCGATTGGCCAACAAGAGCCAAGTTGTGCTATTTCTTTTATGTAACTTGTTCCTACTATTCCTCCTTTTACTTATTTGCATTTTTGATCTTCATCATGTGTGAAATTCCCTAATCTGATGTTTGGGATCCCTGTTTTCTGTGTCTTTTTCATCTTCCCCCACAGCAGGTGCTGGGGCGCATAGCCCAGGGCAACTTGCTGCGAATCCGTAGGATCTAGGGCAGGGTAGGTAGTGTCCTAATTCTCCTTACTGCCACCCGAGGAGTGCTGGACCGTATGGCCTCGGCACCTTAAAAGTTCCTGTACCTCCTGTGGCACCCAAACCTGCCATTGACGTTCATCGCGCAAAGAACATTGAATTTGCGCAGCAGTAAACTTAACTAACATGTTAGAAGCAAGAAAAGGACTATAACTTCATGAAGCACTGTTAGCTGGCTCTAGGTCAAATCCCTCAGAAAAGGGAGTGGCCGAAGGCAAAGCGCACCCCACACTCCTCTTATGCATGCGCACAACTGGGTTCTTATGCGCTAAAGGGTCCGGCCGGGAGACCTTGCAATACTTCTTCCGGGTTATGAGTTTGGTCCGAGGTCAGTGTCGGCAACAGGGCCCGACAGTGTGACTGATTTACCCCTGCCGCGTCATGATGACCGGGCCCCTCCGCCCACGACCTCTCAACGAGATGCTAAGGGCGGGAAAGCACATCAGGGCAGCGTCAAAAATCATCCATTTGGATTCATTCTCCACTCACGCCTATTCATTGCACGCTCTCTAGCTACCTCCACACTCAAATCTCTCCCTCCTAACGCCTGCTTCACACCATCCATCCAAACTTCGGTCTCTAGACCTACGTCCATTTGCTTCTGCCTTCAACACCCTTTACACCAATTTCACATCATCCATCCTCGCCATGTGCCAGAACCATCCCCGTTCTAATTCGCACTTGAGTTTCACAAATTATCCTGTTCTGTTTATCCGATGTTCAGACGAGAATGAGACAATTGTAAAGCCAATTGTTCTGCTTGTTGGATTGATGTCGGTGTACCTTTGAAATATTTCCACCTAATGACCAGGAAACTTCCTATAAAACCTTCGACCTTTCTAATCTTTTCGTCGTCCCCATTTCATCTTCGATCATGAACAACGATCATGTTTTCGGTCATGGGTTGAGCTGGACCAATCGTGGCGACTCGACACCGGGCCTGCTTGGAGCTTGCTTGTTAGCATCGATCCTATTCATTCTATTGAAGTCAACTGGAATTTTCAGCTTTTTTAACTGCATCCTGTGATTGCAGAACAAGCAGCAGCGGTGGTGAAGGCGAAAGCAACAACAGTGACTCGACATCTGTGTGCTCTACCTTGGCTAAGGAGCGCCGGGCGCTGCTGCTCGACACGCCTGGCAAAGCTGGCACCGGCCTCACGGGGTACAAGACTAACAGACTTATCTACAAGGTAGGAAAGAACAGTAGAAGCTACTGGTATTACACACGTGGCTGGGTGGTCAGTACGGACGTTGAATTTTTCGCGACCTGTGCCGCGGCAGTTTTCTTTTTAACAGCATGTTGGGAGCTGATACATTTCCCATTTATAGTATATCACTGAAAAATGTGCTCGACTTGAGCTGTCGCTCGTCCAGGTCGTATTAACAGCCTTCTTGGTTCATACCAGACACTGTTCACAGTGTAAGATGCATGAACACATGCTTCTTGAAACAGCACGGCTTTGTTGACGGGCTATAGCTCATTCCTGCGAAGGCACACGCGACTTGCTACAGGGCGCGAAGAGCTCGTGTAATGCCTACAAACTTTGATTATAAATGCAGCTATAAATATGTAACCTAGTGTTACTGTAAAAATTTACAAAAACTTTGACCAAAGGTTCTTGTAATTCATCTTTTTAAGTTGAAGGTTTTGCAACGTCGACTTTTTCTTCACTCGAAGGTCAAACCCACGTGTCTTGACATGGGTGAAGGTAATAAACGACTGTGACGGCATCAACTTTCAACTTCAAGGAATAACATGACAGAAACAGTTTTTCCGATCGTTTCCAATCTTTCAAAGTATCACCGCATTGAATGTACTTATAATACATTTATACATGCATATACTTATAGTACATAAATACATGAATTGATTTTGGTTCACGATACTCTGCCCTTTAGGGGTTTAACCACTGTAGAACAGTCGAAATATTTTATTGATTGACTTGTCCGGTGTCTTCTGTAATAAATAAAGTTGCTAAAATTGTGTTTTTGCGCACTTGAGTCTATGGGAACCGTCTTTTTCCCATGGTAGGAGACTGTTCCCTTGGCCACTTCGATAATGACCCTAGCACAGGTTAAGGCTTCCCACTTTTTATTAAGGAAATTAGCCTCATCAAGTTCAATGCACCAACGAAGAAGCACATTATTTCACACAGTGTAGTTTATTTTATCCGAATGATGTCGCGTATCGTTCAAAAGGATTTCGAACAAGCATTAAAAGTATAGGATGTCCGAACGTCCGCCCAGTACAACTTTCATCCGAGAGGCTTTTCAAACTGCTAAGGCTTCACCAATTGCGCATGAATTTTCGGCGATTGATTGCTCAAACTAAAAAACAGCACCACACGCGCTGCTGGGCTTTTTTTACTTGTATTTTTTTCAAAATCGAGCTCGGAAAGTTGTCATATTGTAGGTCTTGTTCTTCAAGCCTTGAACTAGGGGCTCTTCAAAGTGCATAGGTTTTGCTAATAATGCATGGCTGTTGACGATTCTTAGCTAAAATTTTAAGACAAAACTGCACAGAGAGCTACAATTTTTTTTAAAGCAGGTCCTGAACTTGGCTATTTTGATGGGCTTGTCCTTCGAGTCTTGTGCCTGAGCTCGTTTGAGAGGTTTTTCAAAATGCAAAGGCTTTGCCAACAATGTATGAATATCGACAATTTGTTGCTCAAACTGAACGCGTTCTTTAAGCAATTTCTTTGCTTATTTTATATTTTGACATCTAGTATTATTTTGATTTTTTTTTCGCTCCCACGCGCCAAAGACTTCTAAAGTGCTAAGGTTCCGTCAATAATGGATGAATTCCGACTATTCATGGCCTCCATTTCAAACCAGGATCATACACGGGTTTCCCCGACATTATTATTTTTTTATTTTTCAACATGGAGCTCTGAATTTGGATGTTTGGAAAGTCATGTTCCTCACGCGTTTTGACAGAGCCTGTTTCGAAATACTCAATGTTGCAAACAATGCATGGATTTCGACAATTCATAGCTTAAACTGAAGCGCGGTCCTATACGCAGAGCTCCACTTCGGCTGCTTCCTAATTACATTATATTTATTTTAAATTTAACTCCTATAAATTTTGAAGGTATTTTTCTTTACGCCTTGAGTCAGACTGTTGCAAACTGCTAAAGCTTCGTGAGTAAGTCAAATACACGAACAGAACCTTATGCAGAGCTCTAGGTTATTTGCTTTCTCACTCGTCTCTCCCCCCAATTAAACAGAACCTTATGCAGAGCTCTAGGTTATTTGCTTTCTCACTCGTCTCTCCCCCCAATTGAAGAGAACCTTATGCAGAGCTCTAGGTTATTTGCTTTCTCACTCGTCTCTCCCCCCAATTAAACAGAACCTTATGCAGAGCTCTAGGTTATTTGTTTTCTCACTCGTCTCTCCCCCCAATTGAAGAGAACCTTATGCAGAGCTCTAGGTTATTTGTTTTCTCACTCGTCTCTCCCCCCAATTAAACAGAACCTTATGCAGAGCTCAAGGTTATTTGTTTTCTCACTAGTCTCTCCCCCCAATTAAACAGAACCTTATGCAGAGCTCTAGGTTATTTGTTTTCTCACTCGTCTCTCCCCCCAATTAAACAGAACCTCATGCAGAGCTCTAGGTTATTGGTTTTCTCACTCGTCTCTCCCCCCAATTCGTGCTATGAACGTTGCCATTTTCTTCTCACGCCCAAGTCTGCTTTTGTTGTGGTGATTCTTCAACATACTAATGCTGTGCCATTTATGCAGGCATTCTATCATTTTGTGATGCAAATTAAGAAAGCACTTTACGCAGAGCTCCTCCTTCATTTATTAGCATGTCCCGCGGCTGGATAGTCACTGCAGCGGTAGCTATGTGTGAGCGAACACCCCCATGGAATGTTGTTGATGGAGTTCAAGTTTCATTCCTAATTATCAAAAGTAAAGGCCGCTAGCGAATGGGGCGATCTTTTTACTGCCAACACAATAACCTGCTACTGACAACGATCTTGGACTGACCTCACTCCTGACTCAAAGTTCGTTTGCTGGGCTCTAGCCGGACTCTTCAGAGCGAACGGGCTAAGTTTGGGTATGTGTGCGAGTTGATGAGAAGAGTGTGAGGCGTGTCTTGCCATCGACCATCCCCCTCCTGGAGGACTCGGCTTGCGTCTGTCTGTATCTCAATAACACGATGCTGGTATTCATGATCGATCCTGTGAGGTAGATGCTGTTTGTTTAATTTGTGGTAGGAGACTGCGTTTTCCCGGCTGCTTTAGTAGCTAACAAGCATAGGTTACGCCTTGACACTTTATTTTCTACGACTCCCAAGTTTTTCTTGCAATTCTTGCTTTTCATAAGGTTCTATTCGTGAGTGCAGGTCGCATGCATGGTTGTCTTCTGGGTCTGTTGGCCCGCAGTACTTTGTCTGGCGTCGGGGTCTTCATATAGTTTCCTACGTTCAGTTGTGGGATCCCTTTTCACATTGTTAACTGATTTTACCTGTTTTTTTTTGTTGAAACTCCATTAACGTATCTCTCTTCTTCTCTTGACAACTTTTCCTCATGTTTTTTTCTCTCCTCGCCATTCTCTGTTTATTTTATCTTATGCATT
Organism: Gammarus roeselii; assembly: GCA_016164225.1. Lineage (NCBI taxonomy): Eukaryota > Metazoa > Arthropoda > Malacostraca > Amphipoda > Gammaridae > Gammarus > Gammarus roeselii. The sequence goes on from SDVV010023906.1 coordinate 6,018, forward strand.
TATCTTGCTTTATATCCTTATTTTATATTTTCTTTGCTTGTTATCCTTATCCCACCCCCTCTCTAGACATCTGTTAGCTTCACGGGCCCCACCGAGTTACGGCCCAACCGGGAAGTGAACAACCTTGTTTCCCTTCAGACTCCACTCTTCTTCACTCTTCACTATCTCTCCTTTTCTCCCCCATCCTAATTCGCTTAACTTTTATTTACCTCATTTGCATCTTATGTTTAGTTCAAATTTCCTTTAACTCGTCTCAGACTCCTTCTTAACAACTCTCATAATAGTCGTGGCACACACACACACACACGCACACACGCACACTCAAACATACACATACCGGTTCTAACTATTCTTCTTTTGGGGGGCAAATAACGGCCAAGTTGCGCTCTTTCTTTCATGCAATCTTTTTCTACGGCTATTCCTTCTTATTCTTTCCATTCTTGCTGTTCTCATGCGTGAAATTCCCTACACCTAGTGTAGATTTCATGCAAGGGATCACCGATTTCCGTCTTTCTTCATTTTCCCCCTCAGCAGGTGTTGGAGCGCGTAGTCCGGCACCTTGAGGACTGCTGCGGATCCTTAGGGCTCTGAAGCAGGGTAGGTAGTGAGTTATTCCTCCTTACTGCCATCCGGAGAGTGCTAGGACCAAATGACCTCAGCACCTTAGGAGTTTCTGTACCTCCTGTGGCACCCGTACATACCATAAACGTTCGCCGCGTCGAGGACTTTGACTTTGCGCAGTAGTTAACCTAACTCGAACATAGAAAGAACAATAAAAGCAAAGACTAACATGATGCGGCACTCTTTGCTGGTTTGAAATTTGGTGCCAGAAGGACGATGACTCCAGTGCGCTAGAAAGCCTTGTCATTCTAATCTAATCTTGTTATCTTTATTTTATTTCACAATTTTTTTAATCATATGAATTTCTCTTGTTTTATGTCTGTATTTCATTTTTTCTCCTAATCAATTTGATGCATATTTTCTTACATTTATATTGTGTAGATATACAGATACAGACACTAGGCCGCAGCCCCCAGAAAGGGGGGTGGCCGACAGCAAGGCGCACCTCACACCCTAATACGCTCACACTCACACAACTTGGCCCTTTTGTGCTCAAGAGTCCGGCCGGTACCCCCTCAACATACGAGTGCAGTCCGAGGATCCGTCGTCAGCAGCAGGGCCCGACAGTTTTCACTGGTTTACCCCCACCGCGTCGTAATGGCCGGGCCCCCCCTACCCACGACCACCCCGACAGCGGGGTGCCAAGGGCGGGAAAGGACATCAGAGCAGCGTCAAAATCAACCATTCACAACCATTATCCACTCACGCCTGTTCATTGCACGCTCTCTCGCCACCTCCACATTCATGTTTCTCCTTCCCGACGCCTGCTTCACACCATCCATCCAACCAAACTTAAACTTCGGTCTACCTCTAGGCCTGCGACCACTCGCCTCAGCATTCATTCCTTCATCCATCCTCTCCATATGCCCGAACCATCTCAGAACACGCGAATCCACTCTGACCTCCAACTTCTTCACCATCCTTGTTCTGTCTCGAACCACGTCGTTGGTGGTCCGGTCTCTCAGCGTACAGCCATGTTCCTCAAACATTTCATCTCAAATACATCCAACCTTCTTCTCTCATCTGCTCTCAACCCCCAAGCCTCAGCTCCGTAGATCACAGTTGGGACAACAACACCCTCATACAGCCCTCTCTTTGCTTCCATCCCCAACGTCCTACAGCTCATTACACTCTTTAGTGCATCCAACACTATACATCCCTCCTTCACTCGCGCCTTCATTTCAGTTTCCACTAGTTCATTTATCTCCACATGGGAGCCCAGATACTTAAAACACTGAACTTCCTCCATGAGCTCTCCATTTAGGGTGACACTAATTTTGCTCGCATCGACATTCCTCGAGCATCTCATTACTTTACTCTTACCGACGTTCACACGAAGCTTCTTACTCTCACACACTCAACGAAACTCATCGCTTCACCTTCGAATCCGCAACCAGGGCCGTATTTTTCTGAAATGTCATTTCCGTCGTTGTGAAAAGAGCCAACTGGAACTGAACGTGGCTCAAATTACAACTTTTCAAAAGCCGGCAAGCTGTGACAGCGTCGGGTAACACTACACCAGATTCCTTCAGTTTATAATGTTTTCTGTCAAATTCTCTCAGGTTGTATGAGGGTGTGCGGTGCGCCTTGCCGTCAGCCACTCCCATTTGTGGGGGTTGCGGCCTAGTGTCTGTATCTGTACTATTCAATACTAGTTTCAGTCTGACGTTGACAATTTTCAAATGCTAAATAGTTATTGAAACACCGCCAATTCTTATCCTGAAGGAACACTCTATCAAGTTTGAGCAATTAAGTATCTATTCCAGTGTCACTTTTTAATTCTGCAACGGTAAATTCCAACGAAGCTTGCCTTGGTCTACCAGTTAGTGACAGATGAACTGCAATAGCCATCTTCCCCTTCGGTAAATCGGTAAATGAAGTCCACAACTCGAAGTCTTTCTTCCTCTGTTCATAATCAGCTTCATCCTCCTGAAACACTAAAGGAGTTATCATCAGCAAAGAGCTCGTCATTAACCACGCCAACAGACACCTTTACAACACACCAGCAACACACTTCGGCCATCACCACATGACCATTCCTAGTCCTACAGACAACACATCTATGCACAAACAGATACATACAAACTTCACAGCCCTTGCACTGAGCGAACACAGAGTTAACACAGTCCTGGGGGGTCACCCGCCTGAGGTGGAAGTGGAGGAGTTGGGGTTGCCCAGAGGTGACCGGGTCCACCTGTCGCAGCTGAAGTGCGGGCATCATACGATCCTCCAGACATACCGACTTTGACTGTGGAATGTCCCTTCCGACCTTTGTCTGCGATGCAGGGGTTCGCCCGATACGGTCGAGCACGTCATGACGTCATGCCCAGCCGTAGCAATCGGCCGACTCGACCACAATATCACGTCGGTGCGTGACCTGTAGGAACGCCCGAGAGACAACATCAACTTCCTGAGGGATATAGGCATAATATAAATGTCTGCATCTGTTAAAGCATTCATAACACGCACATGTCTGTGGGTTCCGGGCTTCGGGTCGTGCGCTGGCTGTGGCTCCTCCATCGCAGGGTGAGTTGGGGTTGAGCGACAACAACGACTGTCCTCCAGGAACAAGAACGTTCGTTTGTGCTGGGTTCCGGGCCACTGTGGGGTGGTGGGCAATGAGCAGGCGGACGAAGCATTGCGAACAGCTGCAGCGGCACCTGACCCAGCAGAACCGCGTCCACTTCCATATAAAGACTTTTACCCAGCGTTTGGAAGTGTTGTGCGAAATGAATGGAACATGGAATGGTCTGATGTTCCTATGAGAAATATATTGCGCACTATCAAAGACACACTTGCACCCTGGGTCTCATCAAGCAGCCGGCCTCGACGACTGAGGTAACTCGATGCCGATTGAGAATTGGACATCGTAGACTAACGTATAGAACATCGTAGACACTTTAATCAAATCTAATCTTGTCAAAGGTCGTATCAAAACAACATAAATACTTTGAAATACTTAGAGATACGGACATTAGGCCGAATCCTCCACGAATTATGGTGGCCGACGACGAGGCGCACAGCGCATTCCACTCATACATTCACACAACTTAGCCCTTTTGCGCTAATGGTTCCGGCTCGATGGTCCCTCAACATACTCTGGGTCATGAGTGCGGTCAAAAGTCAGTGTGAGCAGCAGGGCCCGGCAGTATGACGGGTGTACACTAGCCGCGTCATAGTGACCGCCCCCACCCATCCACGACCATTCCGTTTTACACAAGATACCAAGGGTGGAAAAGCACATAAGGGCAGCGTCAAAAAAATCACCCATTCACAACTATTCTCCACACTCGTGCCGCTCCGTCCCAACGCTTGCTTCACATATCCATCCACCCAAGTTACGTCCTACCTCTAGGCCTACGTCCACCCACCTTCGCCTTCATCACTCTTTCCACCAGTTTCCCTTCATCCATCTTTACCATGTGCCCAAACCATCTCAGAACATGCGAATCTACTCTGCCCTCTAACTTCTTTACCATCCCAGTTCTAATTCCAACAACGTTGTTAATGATCCTGTTTCTCAGCGTCACTCCAGCCATGCCCTCAAACATTTCATCTTGAAAACATTCATCCTTCGCCTCTCTTCTGCTCTCACCCTCAATAAATAAAAAAAATGTGGTCGCCTACTCAATTGTTCTCCTCATGCAGGCAATGGCAGTGTCTGACATCATCATCTACAGAACACGCTCTGAAAGACTGCAGTCCGACATGTTCGAGTTCCTCTCCGGCTTCTGCACGGCTTACAACAAGTATGTACGATACCCTGGCATAGGCTTGGTCCGTTGGTAGTGAACCATTGTTTCTGTCTTGAAAGTCTGTTCAAACAATCGGCATTCTTTTATGTGAATTAAATCAAAATTTGATTGCTACAAGACCAACTGCTGCTATTAAAAATGTTATTGGTAATTATTTCTCCCAGCCCAGGCGAAAACATTGTTACACGTTGACAAATATAGTGTTTCTTGCTGAGGTTTTGAAGTTTCCATGAAATTCGAAACCTTGATAGCATTTGTAAAATGCTACCTACAATCAAATTATTTATTTCAGTGTTGGGATCCTTTCCTCTGTAAATCCCCCCTCAATGGCGGCAAGACGTGCTGCGATAGGAATGGCTCACGGCTCTTTGAACGCTGTTGCAGCTGAATGTGCGTAGTTGTAATACGAATGAAGCAGAGAGGAGTGATTGGCGAGAAGTCTGATGTGTTAGTGCTTTGTGAGAAGAAATTAAAAAGGAGGGGCGAATGCATGTCGGGTGTGGAAGAAGGTTTGGCACAGGAAGGTGTGATGCTGTGACTGATTGATCGGTTGGCTATGAGCGTTACTGAGTAGAAGGTGTCCTCTAGATTGATATTAGTGAAAGTCAAGTTCGGTATAGGAAGAAAAACGGTTATGAGGTCTTACTAAACAGGTTGCGATAGAAATGAGTGCGAGAGAGCAATTTTTGGTTAACCCTAGTTTTGGAGGTCAATACAACGTGGTTGATAATGGGAACCTACATGCGAGAGTTGGAATTGAAGTGATGGATATTGTGGTAGGTAGGGATGGGATACCCGGTAGAAATCACTGTTAAGAGAACCTGGTAGGTCTGTGCATGGAGGGGGGCAAGCGGTTGGAAACAGCGTGTTCAAGAAAAAATATATCAGCAAGTACACATGGGTAACGAAGTCCCATGGTTCAGTGTTGGAGAATGTGCTGATGGATTTTCTGTGGAATTTGAGGAGAGTGGTGTGTAGACTGGTGCGGGTGTTGAGAAAGGACGATGGAAGAATGTCTGACCATCTACTGGTGGAAGGAAGGTAGATTGAGATTGGAGCAGAGGTGGAAGGGGAACAGTAGAGGAGGTAAAAAGAGAGGTAGGGAATCCAAATGAACCGAATGTGGCAAGCAGAGCGGAGGAGCTCCATCAGGCGCTGATGGAAGAATATGACAGTGCAAGGACTAGGTAATGTTGAGGAAAAAGTAGAGGCGTTCAGGGATACGTTGTTAACATTCACTAATAATGTTTGCTGTGCTAAGGGCGAGTGGGTGTGGGAGGAGGGGTTGCGAGTGGTGGAACCATGATGTTAAACTGGAAGTGGTGGCCTACCACAACTATTAAGAGAATAGAAAAGAGATGAAGCGGATGGTGAGAAGAGCCAAAAGGAGGCTGACGCCAAGTAAAGTAGGCGATTGTGCCAGAATTTGAGATGAACAAACATATTCTATAAAAGAAGTTAAAAGAGTGAAGAAGGGGGCGACCGGTAAGGAAGAGGTTGTAAAAAATGGAAACAGCCTGTTGGTTTTGTAGTGGTGATGTACAGAAGACGTGGGCTGTGTATTTTGACGAGTTGTTGATTGTTGATGATGACGTGAGTGGTGGTGCACGGATGTCGGTTTTGTGGGCTGTGGCGAGACTTGTTGCAGACATAACTGAGGTAGAGGGGCAGAAAACGGTAGAAGTGATGCAGGCAAGGGAAGCCCCTGGTTTGGTCGGTGTTGCGATCAAGTGTCTGAAGAGGGGTGAAGTAATGATGGTCAAATGGCTGGTTAGGCCACCGAATCTAGTGTCGAGCGTGACGCCGATTGCATGACGCAGTGCTTGCATTAGACCTCTGTCTAAGGGCAGAGGAGATTAAATTGAATACTGCAACTTGTATTAGTTTGTGCTGTCGGTGAGTTGGGCGGCAGAGGGCTTATCTAGATGATTAGAAGCAGTACGGATGGTGTAGTTGGCAAGGATTAGTTTGGCTTCCGGGTGTGCCGGAAAAAGCCTCCGATAGCGTCGACAAGAAGGCGCTATGGAGGGTGCTGCGTTCATTTGCAGTGGGAGGAAATATGTTGAAAGCTGTTCAGAATTTTTTTTTTATGGCAGAGCATGTGTCACAAAGTGGAGCGCAGAGTGTTTGGTTAACAGTGAAAGTAGATACAGATACAGATACAGACACTAGGCCGCATCCCCCAGAAAGGGGGGTGGCCGACGGCAAGGCGCACCTCACACCCTCACACGCTCACATTCACACAACTTAGCCCTTTTGTGCTAAAGGGTCCGGCCGGTA
>SDVV010023907.1:0-12673 GCA_016164225.1 Gammarus roeselii
TTTTGCACCGTTTGCAATCAGTTTTTGCAAGGCGGTGGCCGCAGGTGTAGTCACAATAGTCTATCAAATTAGTGAGTAGCTAAAAAATGATGTAAAGAAATAGGCATTAAAATGCGATATTATGCTAGCAGCAATATGAGCTTCAAACGTAATTTAGATTTGAATTATGTCCGTGGTAACAAAAATTCCAATTGATGAATGTATTAACTTTTTACCGGCATAAACAAAGGGTTATGACACTTTCATTTGCAAAATTAAACTCACTACTTGAAACTATAATAACACAAGTTCATCACACAATCTATTCAACATGAATGAACTGTAATTAGTGAGTAATGAGCGCCTTAGATAAGGTTACTATGTTTCAGAACAAACATATATGAGCCAATCATATATGAGCCAATCATATTGGCTCATATATGAAATTATAAAAGTGTCTTGAACGAACTTTAATTGTCTGTCAAGAGAGCTTTGATGAGAGCGAAATTGAACCCCTCGAGGCCAGTTTTTTGATTCGCACACTTTTCTGATTGAATTTTATTGCAACCCAAACTTGTGCAATAAATTTGCTTCAATTAATCGAGGCTCATTCATCGATCCCCGACAGCGCGGCCGAGAGCAGCTAAACAGTGAACAGCAACATCTTCATTTCATCTGACGTGATAAAGTAATAACTTCATTAGGTCTGAAATGAAGAAGAAGTAGTGAAAACAATTAGCAGATATGTATGTTTGGCTTCCGATTGCAAATAATTATCATCAGTTACATCCCAAAACTCCATTGTTCAATTGCGAAAAAATCAGTCCTTCGGAGAGAGATTCTAATTTTCTTCACATTTCTGGAAAAAGTATACTATCATGAAATTGTTGATATAAACCCTGTATTTAAGTACTGAGAACCGGTGGGATGAATAATGTTTTTGGAGACACCGAGCACACATGTCTGTGTCTGTCGCCTGTGACTCTTCACTGTTAGACAGGCAACAATTAGGAGGTCAGCTTCTGAATGAGAGGAAAAGGTAGAGTCCAATGATATTCATTGTTTTATCACCTACACAGTGCAATTGGCTACTCTTGTTTTCGTGCCTTATCAAAACAACTAATAATATTAGCCGCATTGCGAATACTTCATAGAGACTATGTAATCCGGTTTCTTGACCTCTTTAATAAGAAAATTAAGAATAAATTCACTGTAATTTAAAAAGACTCATTTAAATATACTTACGAAACAAAAGTATTTGAAAAAATACAATTCGAATGTTACATAGAATAAACTGCATTAATTTGCTACAAGTTTGGATGACGTTTGTTGGATCGGTTCAAGTACTCGGAATAGTTCAAAGTCGTTGCGATCTCAGGGTGAAGGCGAAATTTTTTACCCTGTGGAAAGGAACCAGGGCACAGGGCGTTGCCTTCAACTTAAAGTAGGAAAAGTTGATCTACCGATAATTAAATTGAGAAGTGGGACTATCAGAACTTTTCAGAAGTTATTTCTGTTAATGTAGGAGAGTCTACGTGACCTAACCTATATTAGTTACAGTTCTTATTCGTTGACAATACTCATTACTTACATTTAAGTCTCGTATGAATGTTTCACGATCCCTGACCGTGTTCAATTCATTGCTAAAATTTACACAATAATTCAGTTATTGTCAAATCTTCCATCCTTTGCATTTCAATTATTCTCTTATTAAGGTGATACAAACTCGCTTACCTGATATATTTTCGTTTGGATTGTTTCTCATTTTAATCAAAATACGCGTGAGACTGTCTGAAAAAACGTTGAAACATTTAAAAGTTTCCTGCCAAGGAATGATCAGTTAGCTCGCCCAGGTCGATAAATATTGTATCCTCCTTCGTTGATAGGAAACGCAATTTGCTCCAAAAACTTCCCCGGCAACAAGAATTTCCAACTCGTACCGTACAGTTCTGACGTATAATTAGCTACAGTGGCACCTTACACAGATACAGATACAGACACTAGGCGGCATCCCCCAGCAAGGGGGGTGGCCGACGGCATGGCGCACCTCACACCCTCATATTATTATTATTAAATCATTTATTTCCGTCGTCTTGCAATGGGGTTTCAATACTTAGGTATAATACATCAAACTTAGTTTTCATGTACGCTATTTGAATTAGCGAAACGAGAGATAAAGTGAATTTGTGACAGCACATCTCCTGTTGGCGGCCGGCTTATAGCTACTTCATGTTTAAAAACACGATTCACAATGCACGTTATTGAAAATCTTATAAAAAAACTCATGGGCATGGGATTGATAAATCCCAAATGAATATATTGCAGCTCATCTCTAGTGTGCTACTGGGTCGCCTTCATGGAACTGAAATGAATTTTACAATATACCATCATGCATGTACACATACAAATACACATTCAAAATGTGCACACACCTACCTACATATATGGATGGCAATCAGTGTAATACACATTCACATGTGCACACACCTGCCTACATATATGGATGACAATCAGTATAATACACAATCATATGTGCACACACCTACCTTCATATATGGATGACAATTAGTATAATACACATTCATATGTGCTCATGCCTACCTACATATATGGATGAACAATCAGTATAATACACATTCATTTGTGCAAACACCTAACTACATGTATGGATGACAATCAGTATAATACACATTCATATGTGCTCACACATACCTACATAAATGGATGACAATTAGTATAATTATTAAATTATTATTAAATCCTTTATTTCAATCATCTGGCAATGGGTTTTCAATTTTTTAAATAGTACACATAAAACTTTATTTCCGTAAACACTATTTGAATTAGCGCAAACGAAAATTCAATTTGAAATTCGCCGCTGGTTCTGATTTCATGCGACAGATTATAAATTATAATATTATAATTAATGATCGACAGCCAACATCTTATTTGAGGTAAGAAACAGGAATGCCTTGCACGAAATACATGGGGTGGGACGATTATGAAATACATGGGGTTGGGAAAATTACGAAAATACATAGGATTGGGAAAACCGCCAACACATGGGGCTAATAAATCCTGAGAACATGTGGTTGGGAAATCAAAATGCTCTAACATATTCTAAAGATGTGGTAAGATATGAATACTAAAGGGTTGAATAGGTGACATAAATTGTACATACAATATAAACATAACACTGGATATACATGTTTCATGACAAAATGCGCTAACATATTGTAAAGATGGGTATAAAATATTGTATGAATAATGAAGTGGTGAATAGACTACATAAGTTATATAATATATACATAACATTGAAATATATACACTTCATGACCGCTAGGAAATGATTAAATGATTGACAATTAGAATATTTCGATGCTGGAGTACAGAAATCGAATTAATATACTTCTGTTATAGAAGATGAAGTACAATATTAGCTTATGTGACAACGATTGTATCTTCAAAAATGATACGGTAAATGGTAGATATGATTCAATAAATTATATTCTCGTCGAGTTGGCCTCTGTCAAAGCTGGGAGCTACCTATCGCTCCATGTAATCCGAACCGCCGGTTCGGATTACATGGAGCGAAATATTATTTACAATAGTATCATCTGTGCACGTACAGAAATGTCTATTTTGACAAAATAATTTCGACTACATAGCGTTGGGGAAATCAGTGACACGCGGGGTGGAGAAATAAAAAATACTTGGGGCTGATAAATAACAAAATACATGGGTGTGGAAAATAACAAGTACAAGTGGTGGCAAAATCACGCATGCATGTTGGAGTCCCGAGATATGGGGTTGGGAAATCAAAATGTGATAACCTATTGTAATGAGTAGTCTACATTATTGTACGATGACAAAGATGTGGATGGACAACATGAATTACACAGAAAATATAAGTACAAAGTAGGGTTGGGAAATCGAAAAGCACTAACATATTGTAAAGATGGGTCTATGCCATTGTGTTGATAATGAAGGGGTGAATAGGCGACATAAGCTATACAAAAAAATTTATACCCAATATACATACCAAACGATTGAATATACAATATACACACTTCAAGACCGCTTGGAAATGATTAAATGATTGACAATCAGAAATAATACAATGCTGGCGTACACAAGTTGGATGAATATACTTCTGTTATAGAAAACATGCCAAATGTTAGCTTTTAAGGCAATGATTGTATCATCAAAAATGGTACGGCAATTGTTAGAAATAATTCAATTATTTATATTAAAATCGAGTAAACCTTTGTCATAGTTAGAAGCTGCATATTGTTCCTTTAAAAAACTGAGTTCGTATTTTAATTATACTAAAACGACTGGAACATTTAAAACATAGAAATAGACAAAACGTTAGTTAACACTTATGGTAGTTGGCAAAGACAATTGGGATCGGTAGCAACATAGAAAACACTTGTATCGTCGGAGTACAAACGATTAGATGGTGTCTCAATGTTGAGAGTTATGGTGGTGGTGGTTGGTGGTGGTGGTGGTCGCTCATGAACAGAATGCATTTTCTGGTTACTAGTTTTATGCATTTATCTTGTGTTTGTTGGCAAAGTTACCGTTTTGAATTGATCGGTCATCAGATGTTCATTAAGCCTATTCTTGAAGGACTTGTTGGACTCAAGATTTTTGATGCTTGTTGGAAGGTTGTTCCAGGATTTTGGTCCAGTAATCGAAAAAGCTCGACAGGCAGTTTCTGTTTTCCTGTGTTCAACGTGCAGAGTATCATTATTTCTTGTGAATCGATTGTTATTTTTATCTCGAGAATATATGTGCCTTTGGCTGTCGGGTGAATGTTTTTCTAGAAGATTTTTATGAATTCTGATCGACTCATGGAGTGCCAGTTTGTTGTCGATATTCAGCCACTGGATTTTTTCGAGGAGAGGTCTTACGTGGTCTCGTTTCCTGTGGTTACCATCTCACGTTATTCCTGCTAAAAAGTTTATACACTGTTGTACTTTTTCTCTTTGAGTTTTGGTGCATTTCCCCCAGATTGAAAGACAGGAGTTAATGTGAGAAAATACTAAAGCGTGGACAATCAGTAATCTTGATTTGAAATTCAATTCTTCTTTTGCGGAGTTTAGGAACAAAAGTGTTCCATTCAGCCTGGAACACAGAGTAGTTACGTGGTGTTTGAAGGAAAGATCGGGATCAAACCATACTCCCAGACTCAAAACTTTATCCTCAACATGAATGTCAGATTTGCCTATTTTGGTAGAGAAATTCATTGAAACTGCTTTTCTTTTTCAGTTCGAGCCGAAGAAGATGCATTTTGTTTTTTCAGAGTTGGGCATGAGTCCATTTTTTTATCATACCAAGATTTCAGATTAGTTACGACTGTCTCAGCGTCGCCTTTCGGTGCATTCATATCCGACGGCTTTCAGGAAAGCAATATTTGATCATCACCGGCGTACATTACCATTTTCGCTTGATTTTTTGATAATTTACTGTGGCCGGATTTGACATAGTTGCTTTATTGAGTTTAACTGATTGTTCTCGATTCACCAGATAACTTTCGAACCAAGTAGGGTCAATTCCGATGTTGCGGCTCTTGCCAAAAATAATTGTATTGCTTACACTGTCGAATGCTTTCGATAAGTCTAGCAATACCAGCAGAGATAACTGCCCCCCATCAAAGTTTTTGTACAGATCTTCAGTGAAGCTCACAAGTGCGTCTTCTGTTGACAATTTTCGACGATAAGCATACTGGCAGTCATTGAACAGCTTGTTTGATTCGAAGTAATCAATCAATTGGATAGATATTACCTTTTCTAGAATCTTGGATAGGACAGGCAGAAGACTGATCGGTCTAAAATTGGATGGTTCATTCTTGTCCCCAGATTTATTAATTGCTTTTATGTTTGCATGCTTCCAGATCTCTGGAAAAGTTTCACTTGCTATGGAGGTGTTAATAACTTTGCAGATATAAGGCAAGGTAACTATAAGGCTGTCTTTCAGATATTGTAGGGCTAAACCATCTGCTGTAGAATTTGTGTTCCTCAAAGCAAATACAGCCCGTTTTACTTCGTGTTGCGATACTTGCTTTGACTTTCATTTGACGTGTGCTTCTTGGTCGCTGTCTCCATCGAAAGCTTTTGGACTCCATGTATCTGTTGCGTCGCTCTGTAATCCTTGATAAGCTTCCTGTGCTACCTCTTCAAAAACTTGTTTCCCAACTGCAGAGAAATAGTTGTTAAACTTCTCTGAAGTTGCTTGAGTATTCGGATAAGTAGGCGAGGTGATCTTTATTTTAGGAAACAATTCTTTTCAGTACATTCCATGTTTCTTTTTTATTATTTTTGCACTGTTCTAGTTCCTCATGATGGTATTTCATTTTTCCCCTCCTGACTTCTCGTTTGACTCTTCTATTTTGAATTCGAAATAATTCTAACCAAGTGATGTTTCGTTTTGCTCTGCGCTTGAGATCTGTTTTAAGTGCAATTTCATTTCGCAGTTGTTCTGTAATCCATTTACCCGGCATGCTTATCATTGTTTTAGATTCCGTTGGCGCCAAAGCGTTCAGACATGTGAGAAGAAAGTCTGTGAGTAATTGGGCTTGCTCTATGACATTATTTGTGCAATGTATCGGTTTTATCATCTCGGCGTTTGCCACTAGTTGTGCTCTGAAATTATCTGCAGTGTAATTTCTTTTTGTACGACAGGTTATTTTGTATACTTGTTTCTTCTCTTTTTTGATGTTAACGGTGCAGTTCATTTCCTGGTGGTCCGAGAAAGAATTGGGCTCCACGTCTGTGGTAACAATGGAAGACGGATTGGTACATATGAGCAAATCCAATACAGTTTGGGATTCGGGAGTATTTATTTTTGCCCTTTTTATGAGCCGATGCAAACCTAGTCTATCTAAAGTCGGCTTCAAATTGTTGGATTTCAATTTGAATTGATCGTCATTGAAATCTCCCAAAATGTACAGCGTTTTTCCTAAGCGGATAGCTTCACAAAATCTTTCTTCAATGTATTGAAAAGACTGTATACTTGCTTTGGGTAGTCTGTAAACAGAACCAACAACAAGCGATCTGTTTTTTCGTACATGGATGTTCACCCAAAGGTCATCAACTTCATTGCTGTCGTTGAGCATTTCTTGAGAAGAGGTATATTCTTCTCGCACATAAATCACGGTTTCACCTCCTTTCATTTCTCTATCTTTCCTAGAAAAATTTAAGCCGTCAGTCTCGAAGAAGACAGTGTTAATGTCAGATTCCAGCCAGGTTCCAGTCAGATATAGAATGTCAATAAGTCCTCCTTCATCATCATTCTGATGTGATCCATCTTTCTTCATAAGCTTCTGACGTTTATATGTTTGGTCACGATACTATTCAGGTTCTGACGGGTATTTGCAGATATGGTTGCTGAGGGGTGGTCGCTGCTCCCAGCTTGAACAATTCGCTGCTCCCAGCTCGAACAATTCGAAATTCGAATATGGATGTATCATTGTCGCATTGCAAAGGAGAATATCTATTGCAACACTGCACATTTGTTACCACATGCTTGTTTCGCTTCGCTGCAATATTTTGTTGTCTCTCTTAAGGTTGTTTGGATTAATTACAGTTTTCGTTACGATGTCCGGGTTGGTTTCATCTAAACTGATGATTTGTGTTTTGAGTGTGTTGCTGAGAATTGTGGGGACTAGATTGCCAAAACTGCAATTGTACTCTTTGTTTGCGAAATACTTCTCTATCTCGGAGAGGAACCTATCATCTTTTTTATGCTCAGTGAAGGCTTCGTAATTTTCTATGTAATTGAAGGATTCCTCAATTGCTTTGGTTTTTATCCTCTGCAAGAGGTTTTCATCGTTAAGTCCTGTTTGTTTTACTTAAGATCCTTTCACCGCGTGGATCATACAATATCCGTCAGCTAGTGTTGATTATCTTTTTAATCTTAAGTCATTGAGAATGGTGTTATTGTTGGCGTTCCTGGGGAATTGCTGCAAGTTTTCCGTCACCTGCTTTGACATTCTTTCATCCGTTTCATTGTTTCTTATGTCAGCAACACCACCCTTATTTATATTTTTGATATGCTCTTCAGCAACACTCTTACTGATATTATCTAGGAATCTGGCTGCTAATTCTCGAGTGGCATTGTTTGTATGTTTGGGATATCCTTGCTTTCGGTTCTGTTCTTTGTTGTTGAGGGTAGGTGGGAGCAGGGAAAACCAAACTGAACCAAAGGAAAAAAATGTAGATAGGTGATTGAAGCGAGGCATGGCTGAGGATAGCTGAACTGTGCTAGAGGAAGGAATGGGTTTACAAGTGTTTACAAGTGTAGGAAGACAAAAAACAGGCCTATTGGCCCAAACTAGGTTGCCTTTTGGTAGCAGGAGTGTTAGTTCTGGAATAGAACGTCTAAGAGGTCAATTGGCCCGAATTAATTTGCCTTCTGGTAGCAAGAGGATTAGTTTTGAAGTAGAACGTCTAGGTGAGCTCCGTGTGCCATTCCTATTTTATTATAACAACAGGAAATGGAACAGCTTAGCTATTTATCGGCGATTTATGTAGAAATAATCGAGCCGCGACTTAAACGATTCGATTGTATCGTTTAATTGCGCGTGATGTCGAGTGAGAAACGTTTCCCAACGATTTTGTATCCATTGTTCCTAGTCACTCCGTTTGTATCTAGAGTGAAAAGGCTCGCACGGTCGACGTTTTCCTTACCCTTCATAATCTTCCACACTTCTATCATGTCGCCTCTGACTCGACGTTTGTCTAGCGAATAAAGATTGAGTTCACGAAGCCTGTCTTCGTACGATTTATTCCGCAGCGAGGGGATGAGTTTGGTAGCTCTACGTTGAACCTTCTCAAGTTTAATAACGTCTTTTCTAAGGAATGGAGACCAGAATTGAACCGCATACTCGAGATGTGGTCTAACAAATGCATTAAATAACTTGAGCATACTCTGCTGGTTTTTGTTAGAGATAGTGCGGGATATCATACCTAGCATTTTGTTGCCTTTCTTGGCAGCACCGTTACATTGCTTGCTGCTTTTTAAGTCGTTACTAATGATGACACCTAAATCTCTCTCTTCGGTGACGGGAATGAGTTTTATTCCAGACATTGAACATTCGTGTTTTGGGTTATAAAGACTTATGTGCATAACTTTGCATTTGTCGACATTAAATTTCATTTGCCACTTTTCTGAGCACTCAACAATTTTGTTCTAGTCTAGTTGGATCTGCTGACACTCTAGTTAAGTTTACACTTTTCCTCCGATCTTAGTATCGTCTGCAAACTTGATAATGTTTGAGAGTACGTTGCTATCGAGATTGTTAATGAATATTATAAAGAGAACTGGCCCTAACACGGATCCTTGAGGCACGCCGCTTGTAACGTTACCCCAGGGGGAGGAAGTTCCGTTAAGTACAACTCGCTGCCGTCTGTCCGTAAGCCAGCATTTTATCCAGCTGTTAAGCTCGCCTCGAATACCGATGCTGTGCAATTCACTAATTAGGCGCATGTGGGGGACTTTATCAAAGGCCTTTTGAAAGTCAAGGTAAATGATATCAATTGGAGATTTTGTGTCGTGGATTTCGATTATATCTCTGAAAAAGAGTAGCAGATTTGTAAGACAGGAACGGTTGCGCCTAAAACCATGCTGGGAGTCACCAATCAATTTGTTTGATTCTAAGAATTCTGTAATTTTATCAGTTATCAAACTTTCCATCAACTTGCCAATGACTGAGGTGAAACTGATTGGACGTTAGTTGCCGGGACACTTTTTATCTCCTCTTTTAAAAATTGGGGTAACATTGGCCTCTTTCCATTTAGAGGGGCAGGTGCCATTTGTGAGAGATTGGGTGAAAATGTTTAATAAATGTTCGGCGATTTCATTTCCAGTCTCTTTTAGAATTCTAGGATGAATTTGGTCTGGACCTGGAGAGACGATTCTGACAAAAAAAATTATAAAATAAACAAAATTTTGAGAAACTTTCTACCAAGACAATTTGGACAAATTCTTTGCATATGAATAACAAATCCAGAAAGAAATCTGGCAGATTTTGGCTTACCAATGCTAGAAGGTACGGGCGGCAGCATAGGTCGAGACACCTAATGCAAATATTCCCACCGACGTAATTTCTGTTAGTGAAAAGTTGACGAGTGCAAGGTTGGTCATTAGCATCTTCATGATACTAGGAATCAGCCGAATTTCGGAAAACCTCGGGCCGTTCTTTTTGTAGCAGTTACAGCAAGATTGTATGTGCGAGAAGGTGCTCATTTATCGCAAGTGATAGTACATTTAAATTAAATTATCACAGTGATGTCATCATCGGAAAAAACCTAAAGTCCGTAGCCAGGAATCGAATCCGACGTCGCAGGTATGCGAGACCAGCACGTAGTGCACTAGGCCATCCAACACAACAAAAGTTGTGATTCAAGCTTTTCATAGTACATGAAATTCATGGTACATGAAAAGTTGTGATTCAAGCTTTTCATAGTACATTTTCATAGTAAATGAAAAAAAAATGTTCGAGGAACGTAGATAGCTACGCCTGAAATCGTTCAAACACATTCAAATCTTCGTTCAAACTATTTTACAGCCCTATTCCAACTTGTTTTTATTTGTGTGTCAACTTTACAAGCTTTTCGTTGTAGAAAAACACAATAAATTTAGAAAGAAATGGAGACGAAATAATAGACTAGTAATTTCAATAAATGCTGACTAAGCCTATACAATGCTGTTTGATATAAACTTGATCAGAAGATGCAAGCATAAGATATTATATTGTTAGAAGGAAACCGCACCAAGGAATTAAGCTTTGGGTTAAAACAATTAGTTATAACCTTCCAGCGAGTGAAGAGGGTCCGTTATCGCCACCCACTAACAGGCAGGCGGGTGAGGAGATAAATACGCTCACACTGTCAAAACAAAGCTCTTTTGTGCTAAAGGATCCGACCGGTACCCCCGGAACATACACTATGGGTCACGAGTGCAGTCCGAGGATCCGTTGTCAGCAGCAGGGCCCGACAGTTTTCAATGGTGTACCCCTACCGCGTCATTATGATCGCCCCCCCCCCCTACCCACCACCATCCCGATAGCGGCTACCAAAGGCAGGAAAGCACATCAGAGCCACGTCAAAATCAACCATTCACATTTATTCTCCACTCACGCCTTTTCATTGCACGCTCTCTCGCCACCTCTACATTCATGTCTCTCCTTCCTAACGCCTGCTTCACACCATCCATCCATCAAAACTTCGGTCTACCTCTAGGCCTGCGAATACTCGCCTCCGCATTCATCGCCCTTTTCACCATTCTCCCTTCATCCATCCTCTTCATGTGCCTGAACCATCTCAGAAAACGCGAATCCACTCTGTCCTCCAAATTCTTCAACATCCCTGTTCAGATTCGAACCACGTCGTTGGTGATCCGGTCTCTCAGCGTTACTCCAGTCATGCTCCTCAAACATTTAATCTCGAAAACATTCAACCTTCTTCTCTCCTCTGATCTCACCCCCAAATTTCAGCTCCGTAGAGCTGAGACTTGAGGGGTGAGTGTTAATATCCCCAACGTCCTACAGCTCATTACACTCTTCAGTCACCCAACACTTTACACCCCTCCTTCACTCGCAATTTCACTCCAGTTTCCACTAATTTAGTTGTATCCACATGGAAGCCCATGTACTACAAACACTGAACTTCCTCCAATAGCTCTCCATTTAGGGTGACACTAATTTTGCTCTCATTGTAGAGTTTGTTGTTACGACACAGTGGGGCTTAGATTTTCCTCCTACTAGAGGCATAGATAGCATCAGTTAGGTCTAGGATTTTGTTATAGATTTGAATAGGTATCGTAGTAAGAATGTCATTTTATCGCATTAACTCAGCGTTAAATGTCAGTTACTTTCGGTATGGCTGTTATGTTAGTATATGTTTTTAGTCATGAACCAGATCACGTGGGATATTGACTAGGATTTATCATCTGGGTGTGGTAGAATACACCGTATACAATAGTTAATCATTGTTGCATAGCGTAGAGTAGAGAATCTTATTTAGCTATTTTTATAGTTGTTGGTGTACATTTTGATTGGATATCATAGGAATATATCTGTACTCGAAATAAATTCGCCTAATTTCATGGAATGTTGGGTATAAAATACGCTTATTTGGATGGAGTGCTCCAAAATTTGGTAAGTTTCCCCTCTCGACATTGGATTTGGGTCCGGTTCATTGTCATCTTGGTGATCTATTCTACCGGATTTATGTTGAGTGTTAGTGTTGAAATTTTTCAATAATTTATTGTACATCTCAATTATGCTATCCAATCGCAGGTCTTTACTTGATACTTATTCCTGCATGTCGTACTTTCATGAATGTTTGTAAGACGTTTGCAGTTTAGACACTTAGAAGTTATTGGTTAATTCAGGCTTCGTTATGAGATTGCGATCTAATTCAGAATATCTGTCTTATTTGAGCATTCACCAAATCCACTGTAGCATTTTTCACTGAAGGTTTGTGATGATGACCGTAAACCTAACCTATCCTAATCTAATATTACCAAGGATTGTGTATCTTTTTTCCCGTTTTCATACTTATGTTAGGTAGTTTTTCATTGATTTAAGCTTTATTCATATCAAATCTTTCCACTTGCCTCTGTAATTTACCAATCTTTACCAGATGGTGTGCCTACACACACACACACACACACACACACATACACA
>SDVV010023908.1:0-12673 GCA_016164225.1 Gammarus roeselii
CCCCCCCCCCCTTCGCGTCGCCTGTTAGGCTCCGCCCCCTCCGCACAGCCTACCTTCGCTCCGCCCACACCGCCTGACTCAAATTTGCACGTATTGCGCCGTCTGACTCCCGCCCCTGCCCCACCCAAAATGATCTAGATTCGCGTTTTTGTACCCCTATCTACTACTACTTTTCCTGCCCTCCGCATGGCGGCCGCCATGTGGCGGTGGCCGGTGGCTTGGCTTCACTTGCTAGCGTTCATACAACTGGCTGCGCCGCCTCCACCTATACAACCGCCTTGGTCTCATACAGCTTTCTTCAGAGGCACAGACAAATAGGTACTAGCTCACTAGGGCGAGTGCGTCCTGCACTCATGTGTTTATAGTCGACAGTGTCGCAATCGAAGTAATTAAGCTATAACTTGTGTTGCAGTTAACATTAGTTCCAAGTTCTTGACTACAACAATCGTATGTGCAAAGTGTTCTGTTTCTCTGTCCCGTCTGGCTTATCAGCTGTGGAAAGCTCCGTCCACCCTCTCTCCTGTCGAGTCTTGGCACCACTACCACGAACAGGAGAGCTATCCAACTAACTAGGAGACTAGTCACTCATGACTTCATAACCATATCTTTTTAATGGTTGATAGTGTTTTCAAGGCAATAATGTTCCTCGCCTTCACTAAGTCGGTACTCCTTGGCACTGTTTAATGCAAAAGTAACTTCTTGTGTTGAGTTCACCCTGGTTCTTCCTCTTTTACTAACATGTCTGTTAAGAACGGTTCATTTGTTCTTGTTTCTTTAAAGTAAAAATCTAATCATTATTATCTTTTCATTTATCCTCCGGCTTATTTTAGGAATAAAGTTTCATGAGTCATACAGCCATGAAATGACTAAACTTTATATGACTATGATATATGTATGTATGTATGTATGTATGTATAGACATACAGCCGTTTCCCCCTGATCAGGAGGGTGGCTAGGTTAGGCTGACAAAGAGGGGAGAGGCGTCCAATCTCCCCACCACTCGACCGCCGTGTCTTTGCCGAGACTCGAACTCGCGACATGCAGCACCAGAGGCTGGCACTGCAGTCGGATACGCTAACCACTCGGCCACGGCTTTAATATATGCACAAGAAAAATCCTACACCCAGATGGATGCAGAAATATGGGTATAGTTTCCTCTGTAGATCTGAAAATCTGAACTACCTGTAGTTCTTGGAGACACTTTTTTAGGAGTTCCAACAAGTAAACCCTTGTTAACTGTAGCTGTTTATTATGATATAGCATGTATTTAGCTAAATATCTTTCAGTTAGTAATTGGCACTGGCACAAAGGCGATTCCTTGTAAAACGTGGTAAAGGGGACACTTAAATTTTCTTGATTGTTATCTCTAGCCTACGTAGCTCCTTCTGAGTAAAACACTAAAATAAAATATACACTTGCAGATTTGGTATGTTGGCAGCAGTCTCGTGCTTCACTAACTGACAGTAAGTTTCTTATAGAATAAATACAATACTAATCGCCTGGAAAGACACGTGCATTCACTGCTTTATTCTCCAAAATATTCTCCCAGAAAATTTGTAAATAACCAATTTTACCAACATAGGTCTGGAGAACAATCTTTGAATCCTCTATTTATCTTGATGATGTATGTTCAATGGCGTTATTGTTCATTAACGGTGCGCATTTATTCACTGAATAAATATTTGTTGCACTGCCATTATGTGTGAGATCATCATCTTTGTATTAGCTTGGTGTAATGTGTTGTAACAGGCAGAGACATGCGAACACTGAGTTCAAGAGAGGTGGTTGCTTAACAGGAATGGACGATTGATATGAGCATGTCATGTGAATAGTGTTTTTAGGATTATTGTTGGGTCAATTGTGGACCTCTACAAATCATGTTTATGAACAGTTTTTAAGTACCTGTAATAAATTGCCAATTAAGTCTGCAGCCTAATTAATTTAATAAAGTGAAACAGATGTGGTGCTGCAGGTGTGTCCTCTAAATAGATCAAGAGTTTTGTATGTGTAGAAGTAAGCAAAAGCTGAGAAACGTTGGTAAATCTCGAATATTTCTGAATGTTCTATAAAGTAATTACAGGAAGACTCGTGTTGAGCTCTTAATAACGAAATAGGTCTGCCTTGCCAGTCGGTAAGCACGGCGAAAATTTCCATCTGACCGGAACTCTCATCCCTTTTCCGAAGTGATTTAAATGACATTTTTTTTTTTAAATAAAATAAACTATTATGTTGGTTAGCTACTTGAGGTTCTGTTGTGGCGTCATTCGGAGGTCTGCGGTTCCACAGCAATTGCACGGAGTCGAGGGCTGTTGTTTCTGTTGTGGCGTCATTCGGAGGTCTGCGGTACCACAGCAATTGCACGGAGTCGAGGGCTGTTGTTTGGGTTTTGCAATAATTGAATTGATTCCAGATTCCAGTCATTGCTATTTCATGATTGAATAACTTATCATGAAATCGTTTTTCCCAATAGTAAAACGTGAATCTTTATTATTTACTTGAAGTCAATAACTAAATTTTGAAACATATGAACCAAACTATAGATAAAGATATTCTCTATCACGCCCTATGTTTAAAACCTTCCCTCCATCTAATGTAAAGATTTTTAACCAATGGAGAGCATGCCTATGTGATTGTTGCGATCTGTTAAATTGAGTTATCGTTGACCACTAGTGGAGCAAATTACTTCTTCAACAGCTCCGCAGCTGCGGAGTGACCTACTTCCCAGTTGCAAAAATTGGACGAGCAAACAAGATGGGACATCCTGGAGATCCTGCGAATTAGGATATCAGATTCAAGATGGGTCTTGAGATGCGACAAGACATGAGCCGAGCAAATCTTGGCGTGGACTGCACGAGTGAAGCCACAAGCCAGGCAGTACACGTCTACGCCTAAGCCCAATGCTTGAGCCCTATCCGACGACATGTGATTGGACAACATGTGACGAGGACCTACCTACGACTACCAGTGCTGGATCTGGAGGACAAACACTGGATTCAGGTCGTACCAATCCTTGAATAACTGCCTCTTTATTGCCTAATTGCTCCTTTCAATCATTAAAATTAAATTACACCTGAATTTCTCTTCTCCCTTTATGTTTGCTCTCAAACGGACAGTTGTCCCTACAAGTGTTATTAAATTACAGCGTAAGATATGTAAATGTAAAAAAAAAAGACTGAATCATTGTAGACTAACACTGTTGAAACAACCAACTTCAGCATATTAGTAGGATAAATGATTTAGAGTTTGTATAGGGAATAAACCCATAAGGCTGCTAGCAACACACAAACAAGGGTGCTCATTCATTACAAGGAGCCGCTAAACTGCGGGTAAGCACAAATATTTATATATTTAAAGATATAAATAAAAATGCAAAGGGAGTATGATTAAAAGTAAAGTGCAAAGTTTGTATCATAAGAGAACATCTAATGATAGAATATAAACTTCAGTGTTTTACAGCTTTTATTGCTCTGCCTTAGGCTAGATAACACTAGCAGACCAAGCATAGCAAAATACGTATTGACCACTTTAGCTCACGCGCAACTCACACTAGATGATCAGCTACCAACTGGGTGGACTATAACACCGAGGGTCAGTTTTGCCCAATAATTCTGTTAATAACTTTTTTTTGAGTTCCTCTATTAAATTCAAACCAAGCCAGCAGTCTAATTTATTGTATAAGGTGACACTTGTGGTGTGCTGCACGTGTGTCATGTATATTTTTTCTGTAAATATAGAATAAAGAATTGGCTGTAGAACTTTGGTAAGAAAAACTAAACAGGACTCGTGTAAAACTGTGAATGACAAAACTGGTCTGCCTTGCCAGTCGGTAAACACGGCTAAAATCTCCATCTGACCGATACTATCCTCACTTTCCAAAATTATATAAATTACCATTCTTTGTTAATAAAATGAAAGTAATTATTTTGTGAGTAAGCTATATGGGGTTTCACCTGTGCATTTACAGACGCACTGCAATTACCCGGGGCAGAATGTTCATTTGTGCATTTCTGATATACAACAGAATTTAGAATAAATTCCACCTTCCAATGTGGAATAACTTATCAGTAAATCTTTGATCATTATATTAAATTTAACACATTTACCTAAAGTCAATGACTAAATTCAGAACTTTAGCTCAGACTATACATAAAGCTGACCTCTGTCACGCCCTATATTTTAAAACCTTCCCTTCAGCTAAAGTACAAATTTTTCATCAATAGAGGGCAAGCCTATGTGATTGTTGCGACCTATTAAATTAAGTTGTTGCTGACCATTTTTAAGCATTTAACTTCTTCAACAGCTCCGCAGCTGGGAGTGGCCTACTTCCCAATTGCAAGAACTGGGCGAGCACACAAGAAGGAAACCTCGTGGAGATCCTGCGAACTAGAATCTCAGTAGAGGAATGATTCCTTTGATGCAACAAGACCCATGACAAACAATCCCGGCAAGGATTGTACAAGTGACGACTTCCAGTTGGATTTAGCAATCCAAAAGACAAGCAGTCCACGTCTATGCCTAGGCCCCAGCCGACAACCTGCGGCTGGTAACTTGTGACGAGGACCGACGACCACCTGTGCAGGACATGGAGGACAGGAACACGGCTCTCCCTTCATGATTGCTTCAAGGCCTACTTCCATACATAGCTCCCACTAGAAGTTCAATACTGCATAATTTGATGAATCGCGTGATCTGTATAGATTACTTAGCTACACTACGGGGGCCTTTGCTTACAGGTCCTAATTCTTGTAACTGATAGTAATATTTATATGAAGAAAGCACCACTTGTCATTGCTGCAACAACAACAAAAATATGTAATAGAGTAGTCAATGACCTCAAGCTCTAAGGCCAAATCCCATTATATAGCTACCGCTTGAACTTCAATATTGGATAAATTTCTTAATCATAATGATCACTGTTATCACTTAGCTGTACTGCAGTAACCATATGACCAGTGACCATTGCTGACACATTTTTCAGTCATTTTTGAACGGATAAGTTTAAGCAAGTACCCTGAAATTGTAAATACTGCTAAACTTCTATAGCTAAGTAGCTGCATCAAAAACTGACGTATAGTTATTTAGTACCTCTTCACATTCCTTGACCGGAATAAATTGAAAACTAGCTCATCTTAACAAGGTTCTCCCCTGAGTGAGGATATTATAAACTTCCGATACACAAGTTGATCCATCCTCATTGTCATTATTACACTGCTGCTTCGCATGAATTATACCTTACGAATTATTATACCTTACGAACTACTATACCTTACGAATTATACCTTACGAATTATACCTTACAAATTATTATACCTTACGAATTAAACCTTACTTTCAACCTGATCCAAACACTGTTGTAATAATCTATTTACACGTAACATAGATCTAATTAGTTTGATGTTATTTTCTGCGATTGCATTATTTATAAGCGTTTCATTTGTTATCTATGCTGTCTTATTATGACTGAATTTTCATATCATACATTATTTGTTTATAAACATATGACCTTCTTTGCAGATCGATTAAATAGAAAATGATCAGCAATAAAATAAGTAGAGTTATGATATCAATCCCAAGACAATTCTGGAAAAAACGTGATACTTCTATTATTGCTCATGTATTAATGTTATGTTCCCGCGGTAGGCCCCCTCCTCTCTCCCCTATTCTTCAGCGACATGTTCTAACAGGTTATGGCGCTACAAGCCAGTCGTGAGGAGGTAGGCTCCGACGCGTCGATTCCTTATCTTATCGCCTCGGACGCGTGCCCTCCGCAACAGGTTTGGGCATACAAACACCTCGCGAGAAGCGCTGTAATACGTGATATACACGTTGATGCTTGTTAGAGAAGCATATGGAAGTGACAAAATTGCTTCTAAAGTAAGCGTTTGCACATATTTTATCCGAGTAGTGTATCAAATGAACGGTCAACGTAGGTTTTGTGATGGTTATATCTCTCTGTGTGTCAGTAAGCTAGCCCGTTTCTTCTCGATACGTCAGTTAGCTAGCCTCGTTTCTAGGCTGTCTGTCTGATAGTTACCCCGTTTATTGACTGGGTGTCTGTTTGCTACCCCGTTTCATGTCTGTGAGTCAGATAGCTAACCTCGTTTCCTGTCTGTGAGTCAGTAAGCTACCCCCGTTTCATGATTGTGAATCAGTTACCTAGCCCCGTTTCTTGGTTGTCTGTCTGGAAACTACGCCGTTTCCTGTCTGTGTGTGTTACCTACCCATTTTCTTGTCGATATGTCAGTTCGCTTGCCCCCGTTTGAAGGCTGTGGCTGTCAGCTAACCAGTTTCCTGTCTATATATTTGTCAGATGCCCCGTTTCTTGTCTGAGTGTCTGTTAGCCAGCTCCATTTCTTGGCTGTTTGTTAGTTAGAATATTTCTTGATTGGAGTTCAAGTTTGATTACTCATTTGTAGACTGGTGAGTGCTCGATATCATTGCTTGTTTAGCTCCCCATAGCAAAAAATATTCGTCATATATAGCAATATACCAGAGAATTGTAATTTTTCAATTGGATTACTTCACCGGCGGTGTGTTCCATATATTTTTATCATACAATTTGATTATAGTGTTAGTGTATTGACTCTTCGGTTAGTTAGCCTGTTTCCGAACAGTGTGTCTGCTAGCTGCCCATTCATTGTCGGTGTGCCCGTTAGCTGCTCGTTTATAGTCGGTGTGTCCGTCAGCTAGCCGTTTACTGTCGGTGGTCCCGTTAGCTAGCCGTTTATTATTGGTGCGTCCGTTAGCTAGCCGTTTATTGTTGGTGTGTACGTTGGCTGGCCGTTTCTTGTCAATTTGCCCGTTAGCTGCCTGTTTATTGTCGGTGTGTCCGTTCGCTAGCCGTTTTTTGTCGGTGTGCCCGTTAACTAGCCGTTTATTGCTGGTGTGTCCGTCAGCTAGCCGTATTTTTGTCTAGCCGTTTATTGCTGGTGTGTCCGTGAGCTAGCTGTTTATGGTCTGGATGCCCGTTAGCTACCCTGTTTCTTGTCGGTGTGCCCGTTAGTTAGCGTTTATTGTTGCTGTGCACGTTAACTAGCCGTTTATTGTCGGTGAGCCTGTTAGCTGCCCGTTTATTATCAGTGTGTCTGTTAGCTTCCCCGTTTCTTGTCGGTATGTCCGTCTATGTGGTCCACGCAATCATTGTACTCAATGTGATTTTCCATTTCTGCCAGACAATGTATGTTATAGTCCTATAATATAAGGATTTATATAGTGAATTTTGGGTTTCATGGGAATTAGATATGGTTTCCCTTACTAGATTTTACAGGAACAATTCTGTATATTTTTTACTAGAGACATATCATCAGTATGGTTTAGGGATTTGTTGTAGATTTAAACGGGTATCGTAATATTATTACTTTATTACGCATGAGCTCAGTGTTTGTTTTACTGTCAGATATTTTCTTTGTGGCTTATATGTTAGTATACGATCATAGTCCTGTTTCAGGTCACCTCAGAAATTGAAGTACAGAATTATTTCTATTTCTATTAATTGCAAGATCGGTAATGCATATCAGCATCACGTATTGATATACCATACACCTTCCATATTGGTGTAGGATTTATTATCTGGGTGTGGTAGAATACACAGTATTTCATACTTAATCAATGCTGCTTAGACCATAGTAGAGGAACTTATTTAGCTATTTTATTGCTGTTATACGTTTTTGAAAGGTTATCATATGAATATAACTGCATTGATACAAATTCGGCAAATTTCTTGTAGGGTAGGGTATTAATGCGCTTAATTGGACGTAGTGGTACAAAATTTTGGTAGGTATTTGCCTTTTAACATTGGATATGTGGTACTGTTCTAAGTTGTCTTTGAGAACTAGTCTACCGGATTTGTATAGTGTTACTGTTAAAATACTTCATCAGTTTATTGTAGTTTTCAATTATATAATTTGATCGCATGCCTCTTTCTCGATACTTATTCCCACATGTCTTACTTATATAAATATATGTTAACCGTTTGCAGTTTATACAGTTAAAATTATGACTTGATTCAGGCTTTGTCGAGCATTCACTATATCCTATCTAGCAATATTATGATAAATTTGTGATGCAAGGTCCATAGTCAACAAAGTCCAGAATATCAATCATGCCCAAAGATGTATAATTAGCGATTCATATATCAATGTACGACATCATTGACAATAAAAATCAATTAGTACAAAGCGGTTGCCATACACTGCCAGATACGATAATACATAGTCAACCTAACCTTTTCAACCTCACCAATTATTCTGTATTTTTATTGAATTTTGATGGTTATGAATGGTATTTAGTCATTATTTTATGCGACATACAAATCAAAGCACTCAACATGGTTCTATTTTACATTTTTTTTATGATCACACACCATGTACACACATACACACTTTAATTGGCATATACAAGGTCGGTGCCGGCATGGTGCCGGCACCATGTAGGCATCTACAGGGTCGTTGCCGGCACCGGTGCAGGCACCATGTAGGCATATGCAGGGTCGATGCCGGCACCATGTAGGCATATACAGGTCGGTGCCGGCACCATGTAGATATACTGACATTTATACGTATATACAGGGTCGGTGCTTGTACTGGTGCTGGCACCATGTAGTCATATACAGGGGCGATGCCTGCACCATGTAGATATACACACATTTGTACGTATATACAGGGTCGGTCACCATCTGTAACATTTTTCCTTTGATATATGATTTCCATTAGAACTAAGTCCCATGCTTTTGTTACAAGCTATTTAATGTGGATCAGCTTCACGTCATGTTATGTTGAAAGATCTAGTCGTCCTAATCAAACCTTCCTCAATCTAACCAAGAATTATGGGTTATGGATCGAGTTTTCGTGCGCATATATGATATTTTTTAATCGATTCATGATATATTCATATCCATCCTCTCCACTTGGCTCTACATTTTGATCTATCATTTTCAGTTTGAATACACTCACCCAATTTTGATGAAGCAAATTTCATCAATTTTTATACGTAAATTGCATCGTTTGTTTGATTGTTAGAGATTTCATATTATTTTGAATTTGACACAAATTTACATCACTTCCACCTATTTTATTCGTATCCAAGCTAACCTAACCTAATTTTACGCAATGTTTTCATGCCTATGAATGATATTTGTTCTTCATTGTTTTTTTTAATGCGCTACACATACGAAGCTCTCCACCCAGCTCTATATAACACTTACACCTAGATTTTTATTTGCATGGTATATCTCTACCTATATCGTTTAGCACATATCATCGCACGGTTTACCTAATTTATTTCAATATCTCTTGGCACTACATCTTTTGATGGCTTGCACCTATGATTTGCATTTTCTTTCATGTAATTTTCATAATCTAGACGATGACTACATTCGAGATGACGCCACAAGTTATTTGTGTATTTAATTTTATTTATTTTTTCAAAGATCACAGATGACCGTTCCCCCGTTATTTTTGAAATAACGCCAACTCATGCGATACCCCATCCTTACACAACAGAATCACAACGTCGACCGAGCGATATGTGATCCGACTCTGATTTATATCCTACCAATCCGTAACACATCTAGAACAATTTGTGATGAGCGAAATTTTGGGCTTCGTTTCATTCCTTGAAATAGATTCTTCAACCGATTTCGACATATATTTTTTAACTCCGACTGAATGATATGATGTATTTATTGCAATTCATCGCTGAACTTTTTTTAGGATAAAAGAAGCATTCGATTAAGGATTTACATGTTTTATCAATGTTTTATTAGGATTATTTACAGATCTTGCTAGCAACATTAATGATATCTACCTCATTTTTGATTTGATACAGCACTATATTTCAGTTTTATCTGAAAATGTTTCATATACTCCGTCATATCTTTAATGCCAATACCGAAGGGTATCTCATTCCCGTGAATCCATAAATATATTGCTTCTTCTTCTTCTTGGACTTTGATTATTCGATACTTCTCCAATTCAAAGTCATTCTGCTCATCATCCGAAAGAAATTGTTGCATGTGATCCAGATTTTTTTTTGTTCCTAGATAAAATTTATTTTCCACTACCTCAGCTTTATTACACTCGTGAAGATTTTCTCCTTGGATCATATCAATTTTGAAATTTACATCCTTATTTTCTATGAACTCTGTTACATATGACTGTAATGTATCGACTTAAAGTTACCAAAATCCGGCTTTCATTTCTCTTCATCCATTTATGAATAATATGTATTACCCATCGTGGGATAACTGTTATATTCCATGCAAGTCAATATTTCTTCGAACCAAGCCACATCATCTTCGGAGTGTTTTTTATCTATCATATATAAACAAATTTTCGAGACGTGGCCATTCATTTTGATGATTCTAAGACGACACGTACGCCTCCACTAACTCTCAACGTTGCACTGACTCCAATTTCGATATGAAGCTAGATAATATAATTCGATTTCATGTTTTTTGCGCAAACATTAGGCCTAACAATGCTCACCTATGACATCAACTGTACATGTATGTTTGTGTATAGGTCTGTGTGCGTATGTGCATGTGCATGTGCGTGTGTCTAAACGTGTGTATGTATACGTGTGTATGTGTAAAAATTGTATATAAAAATTTCAAACTTCAGAATAAAAATATAAAAATTCAAAATAAAAAGTTAAACATTTTTTTTTAACTTTCTACAACTACCGAAACAAAATTCTATCAATAACAATACCGTTTCTCGGTTTAGTCCTATCATAATTACACCCGCGTCAATAATCTCCCCCAACAATCACACTGAACGAAAATAATTTCTAAGCTCTATTCACCGTACCGAAGACCGTATCGAGGTGCGTGAAAATCACTTCCGAGTCGTCCGTCCACTTGAACCGGCTGTTCACATCCATGTTTGTGAACCCAATCCTCCACTGGGCGTACAAATAATTTGGCCCATCACAAGAGAACAAAACTTTGTTAGCAATCCGTTAAAAAAGCAAGAGGAGGCAGAATTGGTGTAATGTAGTGAAGGTATTAAGCCAAAAAATTCATTGCGAACGTTTTTTATTCCATTCAGGTAACATGTTGACTTGCCGTGATATACCGGTGATGCCTGCGTTCTCCGCTCTCTCGCTGGTCCACAGTGTCCTCAACCAAGGTGTTTCAAAGTCCGTTTACCAAAGGATGTAAGGTAAACGGACCAACGTATAATCAATAGCCGTTTATCTTTTTTTTTCCCCTTTCGTTCCCTTCAAGTCCACTCGCATATCTTCTATTTACAGGCTAACTTAACGGCAGAGTTCAGCAGGTATCCATGCATTTGAAAATTTGGCATAGGCATTCGGGGCTGATCAGGATCTGGATAAATATTTCTAATTGGTAGATTTGCACTATGCCAATACTATATTTAGAAGATGAGTGGTTTGCTTACAATGATCTTTTAAATAACCTTCCCAGACCAAACTTGGTGCGGGAATCGTTTTAAATTACGAACGATTATTATAGCATCAGGTTCGATCAGTACAGACGATTTGTCCTGTTCAGTTCGTTAATTACTAATCTAATTACTAATATGTAGGGAACTCTGAACGAATTACTTGTCAGGAAAACCAACATTCCAGTCGACACCAGTCAACGATATTAGGAACTGTACCTTACTTGGATGGATGCGCGTTAATCATCGAGGGAGATTCGAGAAATAGTTTATACCGTAACGAGCGTGAGGTAGCGAACCTGCATAATCATAGTTGGTGGACCTACGTGGAAATAGATCAGTGTAAGTCAATGATATGATATTGTTACAGAATTCAGCATAAAAGTGGACACTTATCAAAGTTTATGGTCAGATTATCACATACGCATCTTACTAATAGGTATTGACTCATTTTTACTCAAGGTACCCACCTGGAATCATGCTGCCCAGGAATTCATTCACTTTTCGTGAGTGAACCGATGCAAGATGGATGAGACAAGCACGTAGAGGTTGGGTTCGGCGCTGCTGTAGTAAAACCAACAGGCGTAAACGCTCCAGCCGTGCTCACTCCCTACGCGGTGAGCTGGAAGGAGTATATATACGGTCTAATTGCGGATACGAAATAATAAGATATGGATAAATAGAGTTAGTTTTCAGTCTAGGGAGTTTGCGCCCCATATTTCCACGGACGGTCGGAGTCAGGCAGGAGGCTAACAGGTGACTCATTCGGACGGACGGACAGACGGACGGATGGATGGGCCTATATTTGGAAGGTTTCATGTTATGAACATTTTAATTTATATGACTTATTAATGTTTATTGTATTTATGTATTTTTGTTCCTTTAGATATCAGTATTAGGGCATACCTACTTAATTACTATTTTTAATTATATATGCATTCATTGCAGGTAGAAATTTGTTATAGCACATTTGGAAGGGTGGAAAGCTGTAGGGGTCCCCCTAGGCAAAAAGTTTTATGCGCTTTGAAAATTTGGGTGATAAAAGCTTGCTCATATCTGTTATTTGAATTGCTT
Organism: Gammarus roeselii; assembly: GCA_016164225.1. NCBI lineage: Eukaryota > Metazoa > Arthropoda > Malacostraca > Amphipoda > Gammaridae > Gammarus > Gammarus roeselii. Next base: position 12,480 of record SDVV010023908.1, read on the forward strand.
ACATAATTTCCATTTCATGATTGCTATGTTCGAGTGTTTATGTCGTTAGATGTTTAAGTCTGGTTAAATGATTCTATATATTTTTCTGTACATAAATGTTTTTATTCATTTCTAGTTGGGGCATAGTTGACTCATTCGGAGGTTGTTTGGTGTGTTTTTAGCGGTTGGATTGGAGTATTTAATGTGTTTTTATT
>SDVV010023909.1:0-12672 GCA_016164225.1 Gammarus roeselii
TTGCAGACACGAATCATGCTGTTCACTCTGTGCAATACTTAGCCAAACAAAACATGAACCTTGTGAGGCTATTGCAGACACGGATCATGCTGTTCACTCTGTGCAATACTTAACCAAACAAAACATGAACTTTCGGAGACTGTTGCAGACACGGATCATACTGTTCACTCTGTGCAATACTTAACCAAACAAAACAAGAACCTTAGGAGGCTATTGCAGACACGTATCATGCTATTCACTCTGTGCAATACTTAGCCAAACAAAACATGAACCTTGTGAGGCTATTGTAGACACGGATCATGCTGTTCACTCTGTGCAATACTTAACCAAACAAAACATGAACCTTCGGAGACTGTTGCAGACACGGATCATGCTGTTCACTCTGTGCAATACTTAGCCAAACAAAACATGAACCTTGTGAGGCTATTGTAGACACGGATCATGCTGTTCACTCTGTGCAGTACATAACTAGACAAAATTGATAAATAAGCGTCTAAAAACGATCACTTCCAATGGTGGATCGTACATTTCACGTAAATATTATAAATTAATAACTTTGATAATTTGTTTTATGAGATCGATTGAATGTTTGAATATTGTAGCTTTTTTGTAACTAATAAAGACAGGGTGACAGCCTTGACTTTTGATAGGATAACCCGTAGTCGGTTGGTTGGTTATTTACGAGTTAGGAAGGAGTCCGAGACAAATTTTGTTTACAGCCATAGTGCTCGTCGATGTGTGCAGCCCAACCTGGCCCGTCATGCTTCATGAATGACATCAAAAATATCTGGTGTAAAGAATTTATTTTATACGAAAAATCTTTTTATAATCTTTTTTCGTGTTTAAGATTTATAAGTGTTGCTATTTCTGTGTAGGTCGGTGCCTTGTCAACGTAACTTTAGTCTCCTGTGTTGATGTTTTTTGTGTAAGTCAGTACTTTGTGAACACCACTAAGTCCTTTGTGTTTGTGTGAAGGTAGGTGTCACGTAAACATTACTCAAGTCCCTTGAGTTGATGTTCATGTGTAGGTCGGTGCCATGTAAATATCCCTTAAGGGCCTTGTGTTTATTTTTATGTGTCGGTCGATACCTTGTAAACATCGCTTAATACTTCGTGTTGATGTTTGTGTGTAGGTCGGTGCCTTGTACACATCACTTGTCCCTTGTGTTGATATTTGTGTAGCGGTGAAGGTCAGTGCCTTGTAAACATCACTCCAGTTCCGTGTGTTGATGTTTGTGACTAAGTCAGATAACTTCAAAAATTAAATTACAAATTTCGAATGCTTCCATTAAATAGTTGATGATTGGAAATGGCTAAGACTTGATTCTACGAGGCATTGTTGTCGACTTAACCAGAATAAAATATATGTATACCAATTATGCAAAACTGAAAATATATCCTAAGGTAAATTACAGACAAAAACATATTGCATCAAAAAGCGTGTTTTTTGTTCATTATTGCAACCGTGTTTGATTCACGCCTTGAGCCCACCCTCACTCGTTGTCGAATCAGACTGATGCACTGAGGAGCTCTACTGGTTTATAGATCGTTAACAGGTTAATTTGCCGAAAGTGATGCATTTCCAAGAAAAACGTTTGCACGTTTTTCTTTTAACGTACAAACGTACGTTCGCACAGCTCATGTGTGCCTTATAGACAGGAGCTCCACTGGCTATACTAGTTTATAGACAGTTAACTCTTTATAGACAGTTAAAATCCTTTGTACGTTCATGTAACTCGTACAGCTTATGTGTAGTTATATTAAGATAATTCGTTCACAATTTGGATGAATGAACGTAGAGTTACATGTGCCATTACCTCGTTAAGGGGAGTTGCCTACTGTACACTGTAGAGACAAAAAAGTGAGGTTTTTATCCTACCCATACTTCGATGCATGTGATGAGCAGTATTCATGTGATGAACAGTATTCATTTGATGAGCAGTATTCATGTGATGAGCAGTATTCATATGATGAGCAGTATTCATGTGATGAGTAGTATTCATGTGATGATCAGTATGCATGTGATAAGCAGTATTCATGTGATGATCAGTATGCATGTGATAAGCAGTATTCATGTGATGATCAGTATTCATGTGATGAGCAGTATTCATGTGATGAGCAGTATTCATAAGATGAGCAGTATTCATGTGATGAGTAGTATTCATGTGATGAGCAGTATTCATGTGATGAGCAGTATTTATGTGATGAGCAGTATGCATGTGATGAGCAGCATTCATGTGATGAGCAGTATTCATGTGATGAGCAGTATTCATGTGATGAGCAGTATTCATGTGATGAGCAGTATTCATGTGATGAGCAGTATTCATGTGATGAGCAGTATTCATGTGATGAGCAGTATTCATGTGATGAGCAGTAAGCATGTGATGAGCAGTATTCATGTGCTGACCAGTATTAATGTGATAAGCAATATTCATGTGATGAGCAATATTCATTATAAATTATGATCTCCTTAGAAAGAACTGAACGATCAAACCCTCCACTACGTTCTGTCATCCTCAACACACCTCCTCATCACGGTGCTCTACACCACACACTTCGCCTGTGCTGTATCCTACACTACACCACGTACCTCCCCTGTGCTGTGTCATGATCAATACACCTCTCCGTGCTGTGTTATCAATAACACACTTTCCCATGACTTTTCCACGGCTGTGTGCACATTCCCTGTGCTGTGTCATCAACAACACACCGCTTCAGTGCTACGTCTTCAAAACACAACTCCACTATGCTATGTCATCAGCCAAATCTCCTTCCCATGGGCTGTGCCATCAACAACACTCCCTCCCTCCCTCCCTCCCTTCCATGTGTTGTGCCACCAACAATGTTATGATCAGCCTCCGCCAGCACATATATGGGACACAAGGGCTAACCGAACATTACAACAAAGGTTGAGTTTGTGTCTGCCCGAGAAACAGTGTAGGCCTTAGGCCTGTTAACCCTAGCTTAGGTTACAGGAAAAAAATCCCACCGCTGCCATCAGTGTTATAAGATTCTATTTACGTTTAGTTTTAATCAAGTAAAAAGGGCAAAGGTTCAAATGATTAAACCAGTTGTTTTATAATATTATTTTGAATTAAAACAAAGTAACATCTCAACAGGTTACTCGTAATCGACCTCTGTCAATGATTGTAGCAACTGTAAAAAAAAAATCATAACACTGATGTCCGTTTATATCACAATCATTGACAGCGCTCGATTGCGAGTAACCTGTTGACATGTTACTTTGTTTTAATTCAAAATAATATTATAAAACAACTGGTTTGATCATTTGAACCTCTGCATTTTTTACTTGATTATAACTAAAAGTAAACAGAATATAATAACACTGGTGACAGCGGTGGGATTTCTTCGTGTAACTTAAGCTAGGGTCAACAGGCCTAAGACCTACACTGTTTCTCGGGCAGACACAAACCCAACCTTGATTGTAATGTTCGGTTAGCCCTTGTGTCCTATATATGTGCTAGCGGAGGCTGATCATAACAACAACACACTCTCCTTCCCTCCCCTTTATGTGCTGAGTCATCAACAACACACCCTCCCTCCCTTCCATGTGCTGTGTCATCAACAACACACCCTCCCTCCCCTCCATGTGCTGTGCCACCAACCACACACCCTCCCTCCCCTCCATGTGCTGTGCCACCAACAACACATCCTCCCTCACTTCCATGTGCTGCGCCACCAGCAACACACTTTCCCTCCCCTCCATGTGCTGTGCCACCAACAATACACCCTCTCTCCCCTCCATGTGCTGTGCTACCAACAACACACCCTCCCTCCCCTCCATGTGCTGTGCCACCAACAAACAACCTCCCTGCCCTCCATGTGTTGTGCCACCAGAACACACCCTCCCTCCCCTCCATGCGCTGTGTCATCAACAACACACCCTCCCTCCCTTCCATGCGCTGTGTCATCAACAACACACCCTCCCTCCCCTCCATGTGCTGTGTCATCAACAATCCACCTCCCAGCGTCCTGTGGCACCTCACTTTCCACCCCTGACAAGCACTAACGACTCCTAACATGTCATCCCTGAAAGCAGATTGGAATGAACAAACAAGGTCTCAGAGAGTGAGGCCGTTGCCGGCCCAATGCCGAGCTGGTAATGACAGAGGGTGAGGCCGGTGCCGGCTCAATGCCGAGCTGGTGATGACAGAGCGTGAGGCCGGTGTCGGCCCAATGCCGAGCTGGTGATGACAGAGCGTGAGGCCGGTGCCGGCCCAATGCCGAGCTGGTGATGAGTAGATATTGTGCTCTTCTTGGTCTTGTGTTGTGCTGAAAGTGGTTCAACAATTATTATTGATGTACTTCTGTTAACGTGATGTTGAATTAGTTTGCTGGTGTGATGTTGAGCATATGCAGCAAAAATACTTGCAAAAATATAGACCAAAACGGGCAAAGACTATGGTGCTTGTGTATATTATGCAGGTAGCATCAGCCGCGCAGCCAGAATTCATCAGTGTGAGGGACTCGGATTTCCCATGATCAACAGAATAGACTGATGATATAAAGCAAAACCTTTTAGACATTTTCCATTTATTCCTTAAAGTTCTCGACGCTAAAGGAGAGGAGAAGGGAAAGGGGCAACCGACTCCTCTCCCCAATCATTAATGTATCATAATAACTTTTATGTAAGTAACGTCTTTATGACCACTCACGGGGACTAAAAAGGTTCAAACATGTCAGCTTTTTGATACACAAATATGTATTCGAATATTTGCATTTGATTTCACTGAGAGGATAGAGGCATTTAGGAGACGGTAATGGACCAAGTCCGACACTGCATAGGTCCCTCTTCAATTAAGGATCAATGGTGGACCAACACATGGAGAAGGCTTCAGTCGATCTTTACTTAGGCCCCTTTCCGATCATCTTCCGTACTAAGGAAGAACGATACAGTCAACACCCTCCTGTTGACCGTCCGTGGCTTGTCCTTTGAACATTTTATGACGGCGTGGAATGCACTGTACCAAAGTGCCTCGTCATGATTTCTCCGAGCCACTGATCGACAGCTTCTGTGGAGGATTGTAGACTCCAGGTATAATGCCCCGAAGGACTCACCATAGAGCCCCATTGTATGATTCCCAGCTGAGGACCCCCTTCATCGGACTCAGAGTGCAGAACCCCAATAGAAGGAAGCCCAGTGCAGAACCCTCGTTGATTGTCGCCATGCGCAGAATCCCCATCATAGGACTTCTGCACGGGAGTCCTATGATGGGGACTTTTGCACAGGATCATCGGACTTCTGCACATGATCCTCATCGTACGAGACCCGTGACTCCCATTGTACGACACCCGCGACTCCCATTGTACGATACCCGCGACTCCCATTGTACGATACCCGCGACTCCCATTGTACGATACCCGCGACTCCCATTGTACGATACCCGCGACTCCCATTGTACGATACCCGCGACTCCTATTGTACGATACCCGCAACTCCCATTGTACGATACCCGCGACTCTCATTGTACGATACCCGCGAGTCCCATTGTACGACACCCGCGACTCCCATTGCACGATACCCGCGAGTCCCATTGTACGACACCCGCGACTCCCATTGCACGATAGCCGCGACTCCTATTGTACGATACCAGCGACTCCCATTGTACGATATCCGCGACTCCTATTGTACGATACCGACGACTCCCATTGCACGATACCCGCGACTCCTATTGTACGATACCCGCGACTTCCATTGTACGATACCCGCGACTCCCATTGTACGATGCCAGGCGTGTAACATCGTAGTACTTTAACACAAGGCTCACATCGTACGGCTCTTGGTGCATTATTCCCCCCCCCCCACCGTAGGACTCTCATCACGTTACTCACATCGTTCGACTCCCGGTGCATGACCCTATCGTTGGACTCCGGGCACGTGATTCCCCTCGTCTAACTCTTGGTGCATGACACCCGCAACAGGACTTCCAAAAATATGACCCCGGCATAGGTCCTTAGACAGCTCCAGCATTGTCACCACACCCAGCGTCCTCAGGATTATTTACCAATGAAACACCAATATTGTGAAGTTACCTTCCGTTCTTTGGTGTGTGTTACATTACTCGCAAAAAAAATGAATTTGTGTAAGTCAAATCTGTCAGCAATCCACTTTAGGACTATGAATAATTTGAGGGCTGGCATGCTTGTGAGCAGAGGCCTCGTATCTACGAAGCTTCGAAAACCATTTTTGCGGCAAAGCGTTCTAGCGTCAACGCAGAGCATCGTTTCTGAGGCCTGCAGCGCCCAAAGGCTTGTAGTGGCGGTAATTGTGGAATTAGTCGAATCTAGATTTCAACGTTTCGATTGTTTCGCTGTTTACAATTTTGATTGACATCTCTCTCCATCTTAGGTGTGCTAAATCGGGGTTATTGAAACCCGAGTTAAAAGACATAAATCTACATTAATCACTCTTTATACCAGATAAATACAAAAAGATGGTGGACTTTTGTGTTACATAATGAAAAAATTGCTATCAAGCGTTGGGCAGCTTCATCAACCAATCTTAATATTGAGGAGATTTGGCGACGTACCAGAACCATCAGTTTAGATGATTGGGATGCGGCCTTATCAGGAACCACTTCTCGTCCGAGATTACTATTTTTTTATGGAGAACGTTAATATCTGATACCCATGAACAAAGAACGAACGTTGATAATTGGGAGTTTCACTATCATTTTTACACACGTGAAACTTGTACGGCCTAATTTTTGAGGTGTATACGAAAATATGTATAAGAAGTACAGGCTGAAGTCAAGTTTTTTAGCAACTTGTCGGATGGGGAGGGTAGGATCTTCCTCAATCTTTTTACTAACGGGTTGCTTCGTTTCTGCTGATGTTCTGAAAATCTTGCGTCCTCTGGGGTGCCTGCACATTTGAAATTCAAATCTTCTTGACGATTTCAACTACGTCATTGAAAAGATGTAGCTGGTATATGCTCTCCTCTCTTCTTCTGATGTTACATCTCAGCACGGATTATCGTTTCAACGCATTTGGAGAGTAAGTTTGCCCGTATTCGATAATGATCCAGGTCTTGGTTCCCACCTGAACATTACTAAGAGACGAGACATGTTGGTTGTTTTACAGACATGAAATATCTCACAACATTTTACATTTGATCAGGAGTTTCAGATAATATAAAATTACCCAGTATCTAAGATACAATGGCGTATAAGTTTAATACAGTCGGTCATTTATTCATTGATTAAATGCCTTTTCAAAATATACACCCCTTATCAAACATCCTGTATACATCAAAAAGTGAAGTGTTGCCATGAATATGAAGCGCTTACCAACGATTGTACATCCATTGATGGGTGAGATGATACAAGACTCCCACCTCTCAGACCGCCTACCCTAGCACCCCCCAGCTTTGGAAGTGACGTTTACATGCAAGAACATGCAGGTGCAGTTACATTTAGAAGACACCAATTAATTGGATCAAAACAACATATAGATTGTTTAGATTGTCTGCCGAACTTTAAAAAAAATTACCCACATAAATTCAATTCATTTCACCCTTTCCGCTGCTGAACTCAACTGCTGTCTCAGAGCTGTTCAGAAGGAAGGAGGAGTGTATGCAGCAATTTCTACCTAACATCAGAATCCCTTTCTCTCTAGATCAATTCCCCATATTATGACTACGGAAAAGGTAGTGTCAAGAGGAACTTCATAAGTTATTGGCATAATCACCTCTAGGTACAGTAGCGAGCAAAAAATCATTTACGGTTAGTCTGTATCCGGAAAAAAACAATTCGACTTCCCCACGGGGAATTTAACTTTATACAGAAATTTCCTTCGGTACTTTGTGTGGACGAAGCCTCTTAATGGAGCGGACATTGAAGATTTAACTTAGTTTTAAATCATAAACGAATTTTCGCTCGCTACTGTTCACTGGCGGTGTCCTAGCTTGTCCTCAAGACTGTCGGTGAGTGCCCGAGGTCAGAACCTTTAGGTACTCGGGCTCTATCCTAGAGTACGACCTCTAGACAGTCATTGAGTGTTCTAATATATGACCTCTAGCTGATCGGTCAGTACCGTAGTTGATGGCCTCTAAATACTCGGTCAGTGTTCTAGTTTAGGACCTCTAGATATTCGTTCAATATCCTAGTGTAAAACCTCTAGATACTCGGTCAATGTCCTAGTGTGAAACCTCTAGATACTCGGTTAGTGTCCTAGTTTAAAACCTCTAGATACTCGGTCAATGTCCTAGTGTGAAACCTCTAGATACTCGGTCAATGTCCTAGTGTAAAACCTCTAGATACTCGGTCAATGTCCTAGTGTGAAACCTCTAGATACTCGGTTAGTGTCCTAGTTTAAAACCTCTAGATACTCGGTCAGTGTCCTAGTTTAAAACCTCTAGATACTCGGTCAGTGTCCTAGATTTAAACCTCTAGATACTCGGTCAGTGTCCTAGATTTAAACCTCGAGATACTCGGTCAGTGTCCTAGATTTAAACCTCGAGATACTCGGTCAGTGTCCTAGTTTAAAACCTCTAGATATTCTTATTCATATTATTATTATTAAATTATTTATTTCCATCATTTAGCAATGAGGTTTCAATTCTTATGTCTAAAATATTGAACTTACTATTCAATTGCGGTGTTTGAATTAGCAAAGTGAGCGGTTAAATTGTCGGCAGCCGGTTTGTGCGGCCCCTTTTGTACTTCATAACTTCAAAATATATTGACCCTCGGTTAGTGGCCAAGCTTAGGATTGCGCTCACCGCCGACAACTCGTTGGTTTGAAATTCACAGGGTGGGGCTGAAGGGATAATGTTATCGGTTGTGACGGGACCGGGGATAGAGGTCCCCGTTACAATACAGGGTTGAGTTGCCGGCTATAATACAGGGGTAAAATTGCCGGTTACAATACAGGGGTAAAGTTGCCGGTTACAATACAGGGGTAAAGTTGCCGGTTACGGTACAAGGGGTGAAGTCATCGGTTACGGTACAAAGGGTGAAGTCGTCGGTTACGGTACAAGGGGTGAAGTCATCGGTTACGGTACAAGGGGTGAAGTCATCGGTTACGGTACAAGGGGTGGAGTCATCGGTTACGGTACAAGGGGTGAAGTCATCGGTTACGGTACAAGGTGTGAAGTCATCGGTTACGGTACAAGAGGTGAAGTCGTCTGTTACGGTACAAGGGGTGAAGTCATCGGTTACGGTAAAAGGGGTGAAGTCATCGGTTACGGTACAAGGGGCGAAGTCATCGGTTACGGTACAAGGGGTGAAGTCATCGGTTATGGTACAAGGGGTGAAGTCATCGGTTACGGTAAAAGGGGTGAAGTCATCGGTTACGGTACGAGGGGTGTAGTCATCGGTTATAGGACCTCATGAAATAGAAAAGTGTCCCTACAGAATGAATTATTAATGGCTTAAACGCAGAGGTTGCCCGGGAGATAATACAGTACTAACTATAATCCCCACATGCCGTTAATCAATTATTGCGAAGCGACAGATTCGACCTTTTCAACCAGTCACATCATCCCACAGGACGCCCGCCTGCGAATTGCACTTACAGTCTTGTTTTCCGCCCAAATTGCCATCGGTCGGAACCGTTTTAACGAGAGAAACCAAATTGAGATGACAATGTCTCTTCCAACGACCTGTTTCATACATATCCAGAAAGTTGATAACAAAAGAAATTTCCGATCTTTATTACAAGTAGGTGTTGATGCAGAACTGTTAACAGGCGATTTAAGCATTGATTGTGAACTCTGCATATAATTAGTCTCGAATAAAACTTTACATTGTTATACCAATCTAAAATTATATCACTATCACCGAAAATGCAGATATGTCTTTCATTTTTGCTATCATTAAATTGCAAATTTGATTTCATTTGTTTCACAGGAAGCTGATTGACCGAAGACACATTTTTTAAAATTCATTTTGAAACTATTATTCCTTTCATTCATTCAGAACTGAGGTATATTATAATAAATAGGCCTTTACAATCGTAGACTATATCATTAATAGTCCAACATCGAAGCACTTTTTGCTCAAATGCAACTAAAAATGTACGTCTGATGACAGCTACAGCTTGCCAGCCACCATCCAGTCACCCTAGTCTATTTATTCACAAATTAGATAAACTAATACAATATTTTAACGACACTAAAGCTAAGCATTTTGTTATATGTAACGATTTAATAAAGATATTATAAATTACAAAAATGACAATTATATACAAACACGCATAACTACAACTATGTTACTTTGTAAAGGTGGGGATGACTGTTTCTGATAGTATTCATATCAACAAAACAATCATCTCGGATATCTATCGAATAACAATGTTGTTCATTCTTTCTATTTATCACCAGTTACTGCTCAAGTCATCACCACAGTACTGCTCAAGACATAACGGTTTATTGCTCAAGACATAATCACAGTTAACTGCCCAAAGATATCACCATAGTGTACTCTTCAAGACATCACCACAGTTTACTGCTCAAGACATCACCACAGTTTACTGCTCAAGACATCACTACAGTAGTTATGTCTAAAATAAATCTGGAAATATTAATACTGGCTCTACCAGTACCATGAAGAAAATTGCTAATATTTTATGACAATCCTAACTTCAATTGACAACAAGTCCTTGATGCAAGGAAAATTTTCCAGTTCTGTAAAAATTTCCAGTGACACCAATTTGCAATAGTGGTGATGCAAGCGATGGTGGGAATGATCGACCCATCTCAGTTCATCCTTAAATTTTTACCGTACTTGAAAAACTAGTTCCCAAACATCTAATCCGTTATTTGAATGTAAATAGCCTCCTTCTCACAAACCAGTATGGCTGCAGATCCAATAAAATGACACCTGAAGCTCTACTATATCACCTGCAGTACCTCCATAGTAATACAGATTCAAACAACATTGCATTATCTCGACTGCTCAACTTTCGTGATGCATTTGACTGCTGATGATTTATTATTGTTTTCTAAGCTAAGGTCTTATAGAATACGAGGAATTGGTAGTGATTGATTCACTTCGTATCAGCCCAACCGCAAGAAATATGTAACTGTGAACAGACTACCATCTACTATTTATGCTCAATATTAGCCATGGTGTTCCTCAGGGTTCTAATTTAGGCGTTTTTCTCATTTTTTATAAACGGTATAGTTACGCGCCGTAGAATTCAGATATACATATACATTATTCACTGATGATAGGATTGTATCTACTTGAATCCCTTCAACCACCATAAACGAATCAACTGCCACAATAAAGCAGAACTCGATCTTGGAAACAAGTTGTAAACTGCCAACCGAATCGTAATTAACGGCAAAAACACTATTTACATAATATTATCTTATAACGAAACATATCATTACCACTTACGAAAATTGGAAGGAATATAATTCACGAGATGGACAGCACTAAATTCCTGGGAGTATATTTTAATAAAAATCTATCATTCAAAATTCTCATCGACAGCATATCATCTAAGTTATCAAGGTCTATCGGCTTCCTATATATATCAAATAAATACATAGCACAATCTGTCCTTTAATCCCCTTATTTCACGTTGTTGCAGCATTTCTTTGTTTGCGGAATGAAAGTGCGGAATGGAACAGAAAAATTTGAACCTGATGAAACATTTGAACAGAAAGCTATTAGAGCTATCAATAACCTTCCAGCCAATTCTCTACTAATCATCATCATTTTGAATTCAAGGATATCCTGAAACTCGAAGATCAACATAACTTCCAAATTGCCTAATATGCATTCAAGTTTTTTTTACAGAAGCTGTGATCAAGATCTATTAAATTCAATTCGGAAATTCTCTGATGTGCTCAATCATTGTTAAGAACCTTGTAATACTCTGATATAATACTATCGTAAATAATAGTTTGCTTCATGAAATCCGAACCGACAGCCCTGAAGATGAGCTGTAATGAATTCAAATTGAACTCCCGATTTTGTTAATTTAAATAATGTATTTGATAATGCAGTATAATGTCTTGAATTTAAGAATGTAATTATTTTTCAACCCTACGTGTTTGTGGTTTTCCCAACGCCATGTAGTCGTTATTATTTTCCCAATATAGACGTTTTCTGTGTGAACACTCATGATACTATTGTAAATAATATTTTGCCCCATGAACTACGTCGTGACGGCACCTAGAGATTATTATTATAATATTATTATAATATTATTATAATATTATAATAATAATAATAATAATAATAATAATAATCCGTAAACAAATGTAGTATTCACTTCAGCTGTGTTAGAATTTCGAATAATGATGCACATATTTTTTCCAGACCAATGATGATATATTTCCGTCTTGTTGTTTCCTCACTATCTCATTCATGTCCGAACATGTAACTTTGTTACGAACCGATGAATTACCGGCGCAACAACATTGTGCTATATTGAAGTATCATTTATCAACGTTAATAGTACTTCCTTGTCAATTAATGCTAGCAATGTTAATAGTACTCCCTTGTCAATTTATGCTAGCAATGTTAATAGTACTTCCTTGTCAATTAATGCTAGCAATGTTAATAGTACTCCCTTGTCAATTAATGCTAGCAATGTTAATAGTACTCCCTTGTCAATTTATGCTAGAAATGTTAATAGTACTCCCTTGTCAGTTAATGCTAGAAATGTTAATAGTACTCCCTTGTCAATTAATGC
>SDVV010023910.1:0-12672 GCA_016164225.1 Gammarus roeselii
AGAGGGAGCAGATTACACCGAAATGATCAGCACCTGAAAGGCCTGAGGGAGCAGATAACACTGCAGTGATCAGCACCTGAAAGGCCAGAGGGAGCAGACAACACTGCAGTGATCAGCACCTGAAAGGCCTGAGGGAGCAGATTACACTGAAATGATCAGCACCTGAAAGGCCAGAGGGAGCAGATTACATCGAAATGATCAGCACCTGAAAGGCCAGAGGGAGCAGATTACACCGAAATGATCAGCACCTGAAAGGCCTGAGGGAGCAGATAACACTGCAGTGATCAGCACCTGAAATGCCAGAGGGAGCAGATTACACTGAAATGATCAGCACCTGAAAGGCCAGAGGAAGCAGATAACACTGCAGTGATCAGCACCTGAAAGAACTTCTGCGTTTGTTAGAGGGGATCCCTTGAAGGCCTCTTGGCCACCTGGAGATTCTAATCCAGATTTCCATTAGAAGTTCTTTTTGTCCTTTATTTCAAGTATTCATAGTATTCTCCACAAAATGTTATTGTATAATCATTCCAAGCGATTTTCCGGAAAACACATCACGATGAAAAAAAAAGATCACAAATATATTTTTCCTGAAATATACTACTAAATATAATATCAAGAAACAAGCCAGTTCACGATCATTAGGCCGCCCCATGCCTCATTAACGAACAAATTATCTGCTCGAGAATTATTTCTCTTCAATTGCACTATACAATTCCATATTTATTTACAAAATCATTATTTTTCACCCACTCTGGAAAACAAGATTAATGTATTTAAAAATACAAACGACATCCCAAATCATTTGTGAAATAAAAATAGTGTAGGCTATGGGGTATATAGCAGCAAAAAATGTGCAAATAGTTTTTTTTCCCTAGGTGCGTCACCTTGAAGAGCCACCACGACACCACCACCTTCATCTGGGCATTTAGTTTTGCTCGCAACGAAACAATTTTATGATTCCGAGTTCATCTGGGTAGTTACAAAATATTATTTCAAATGAACAGGTGTGAATGAGTAAAAATCAAACGTAATGATTACCATTTTTGGGAATGTCCTCCCTTAAACAAGCAGGTCAAAATCGCATAGGAAGTAAGACGATACGATTTGACTACATAAATCTCTTATCACAATATTGAAGAGTATTCATTGTTTTTAATTACTCAACGCGGATGGTTTCACTTTCGTTATGTACACTCACGTGAAAATACTTTGCTACCGATTTGGCGACATGTGAACGCGCCTAAGCGCTGCGTCTCGGAGTTGAGAGAGTTTTTGTGGCTTCAGGGAGCAACTTACTGGGAGCAGTGACGGCTCCATGCGGCTCATCAACGCAACTAATAGAACGGTCAATAAAACGCTGGTGAACTTTCGCATTATCTCGTTGTATTATTAGGGAAATCATTGAACATTTACTGAACCAGTTACATTTCAAGCGACCACCAACGTTCTCGTTCTCGCGCTGTATAAAATGGGAAGGCCTGTGCTTATGCAGCAAATGGTAGAAGATATTTTAACGCTGATATTTTGATTCATGTATTGAAATATGAAGGCTAAAACAACAAGGGTACTTCTTATCGTTAGAATCATACTTCTGATCAAGATAATTGTGGGTATTTCTTATCGTTAGAATCATACTTCTGATTAAGATCATTGTAAATGTGTGCTAGCGGCTCAAGTCAATCAAATTGTATATGTTGATGACAGAACGTAAAATGTTACTTGAAGTAATCGGTTAATTTGTTTTGTACTTTGTCCGCATCATCCTGAGAAAATCGGAACAGAAACGGAGAAACGTAAGCAGTGATAAAATATCAACATTGGGCCCCGGTGGGTAACGATTTCATTACGAGGAATCCCATTTTTAATTTAAACGTCTTCACGTGAAAAAAATTACTGCGATCTGAAAACATCGTGAAAAATCGGCAAAATTTACATGGCTCGCCGGGACTCAAAAATTCAAAGATTTCCAGCCTAGCAGGTCTCGCTTGCTCGTTCTTCAGACTGTGAACTCAATTCTCTGGTAACGAGCAGCCGAGCGCTGAAGTAGAGATGGCATATTCTGTTGAATATTTGACGCATTGTTAGAGAGCAATTGTTTGATCATGCACAATTCACTCATACTTGCAAATTATAGTGTATTTCAGCATGCGGCGTGTTAATGAAAAGGCTTGCATTGCTACCTGCTGCAAGCCTGTGGCCTCAAAAAGTTTGAAATTTTTAGCCGTATTTAGTTACAGTAGCTGCTCAGCGACGATGACGTCACTAAGGGAACTTTGTACATATAACATTCCAAAATATTTGTCCAAGATATTAGAATGAATATCTTGTGCAAATTAATGTAAACGTTTGCTCGTTTGAGTAGGTATATAATGATCTTACACAAATGTACTGTTTGCATCCATTACACAATGCCTCCTATTCTACGAATTCATACACGTTCACGATATTGCGCAAAAGAAAAAAAATAACTTGACGATACCGTCAGAAAACGGCGAATGCTAAAACGGCGTTGTTCAAAACCGTGGAAGAATGTACATTTTCGGGAAAAATACGATGTACTTTCGAGTTCTTCTGAAAGCGGTTCAACAACTCACAGGAATCGGTCAATAGAAGATTGTTTTACCGTTATTTTTAAAGGTCTAGCTAATAACATCCAATGCTCTCCAATGTCTTTTATAGAGGGGCATGAAAGCATTTCCGAATAGCATTGTGATTTGTTTTATTATTAGATCATCTCTGCACGGTTTTGGTTAATACTTATAGTTTCGTTTTTTTTCCCACAATAACAGTACGCTGGTTCTCCTATGACCACATCATCCACAGCTTCTTCCGAGACATTCCAAGGCTCACAAAATTGGTATAAATGATTTCCTACAAGTTAATTTATGATAATAATAATAATATTCGTTATTATAATTATGTCATTTAATCACGAGATGCCTTGTGGTATTCTGGTGGACTACGTATGAGCAAAATTTTTATTAGTTTGGATACACAATTTACAAGATTTTATTAGATTTATTAATATTCCAATGGTATCGAAAACCTAATTGTTTTTACTATGGGCATAACATTAACATTGAAACACATTTACTCAAGTGATTGCATTACAGATGGTGTTTTGACGCGTGATTTTGTGCCGATGGCATTTTGACATCTTTGTCAAAGGAATGAACCAGCTGATGAGACTCTTGCTCATAAATCCGCCTTCAAACATTTTCAAGGATCTCCAAAAGTTCCTGAATAGTTGTCGGCTGTATCTTTTTAGGCTTCTCTCTGATGTCATCTAACTATTTTCAATGAGATTCAGGTTCGGATTTTTGCAGACCGCCGTGCGGCAGGAAACTTTATCCTGCAAGAAAACTACAAGTTGTGCAGCGGCAGCTGGCAGATGGAGTAAAGCATGAGCCCGAAGAAATTACGTGACCATTTATGCCTTCACTTCGCTTTATTGGCGCGAAGTGAGCCAGAACCTTTGCCTCGAAGTTGACTGTAAAAGTCTTGTTGCGATGGGATATCTGTTTGGTCCAGCACAGAATTCAATGTGATGGCCTCATAGCAGAAATGTCTTTGTCGAGTAGCGAGTTCTAGAACCTTGTCACTGTAGCCGAGACTTGTGTGATGGGATTTGAGAAGCGGCATGTCATGGCCACTATCTTTAAGATTTTTGACAAAACTATCTAAACTTGAGTTGAGAAGGGAGTACGAGTCGATAAACTTGACACCGTACTTGCTCGTGGCATCGTTCAAGAAGACGGAGATGCTGAACATCTTGTCTGAGTGTTTCGTCAACACACGGATATTCAAGAAATTTTTGCCGTCCAATCCTCTTAATATGAAGCGCATATCACAGGCTGATGCATTGTGAGCTATACAAGGCATGAACCTGAGTATCTCCGCAATTCTGAAATTGCAATTAAATCACAGAGCCCCAATATTGTGACCAGATATCACTTCTTTATTGGGTCCGAAGACCCCCTCAATGTAATGATTATGGTGGCGAACTCGTTATTTACCTTTTTCTCCAAAAATTTCCCCGTAGCACTCACATGTTTTGCTTTCGTAATATTTTTTTAAGTCTTGTTCTGTGAGGACGGATTCGGGGTAAAATGGTAAGATAGACATATAATCATTATAATCTAGCAACATTTTCTTGACAAGATGTGTCTCCATCTCCTCAAGGGTAACTGAAGTCGAATCGATTACTTTGTGCCTTACAATTTTACCGTCTTTATTTACTAGAGTATAACTGTACATGCACATCTTGTGTATGTTAACTACATGTTTTCCCTCTTGGCATGGCTCCAGCACAGATTCACAGTCATAATAACAAACAACGGAAGGTTTCATTGTTGCGTGCATGGCTGAGAATTGGTACATCTCGCCTTTTTCAGGCATATTGATTTTTTGCACGCCTGTACTGGACGAACACAATTTATACGTGTCCAGCTGTCTTGCTCTCATTCATGCCCTGCATACAGAATGGACAATCAAAGTTATCTCTATGTCTCGTTTCTCTAAATGTGCGCATGTGTCTACTAAAATTCAGAGTGTCTACTACAATTCAGAGGCTGTTGGATCATACTCCAGCGTGAAGGCCCTACATAAAAGTTAAACGAATATTTGTCCGTCTACAACAAGACGCGATGTGGAAAAATTTCTACAAGGGTCAGAGACTTATACACGATTTAAACAAGCTCCCTTGAAATATACCTGACGCATGTTCACAGCTGCGCGTCCTGGATCGATTTTCTGTGCGGATGTTGTCTATATGAAAAATGATGCAAATAAAAATGACGGAATTAGATATTTATCGATCGTCATTGATATATACAGCAAATATCTTTGTGACCAGTCCTTGAAAGCTATTACATAAAAAAGTATGATTGCAGCATTCGATACTATATTCAACGAACTAGTATGACCATCAAATCGGATCTGTTCAGATCAGGGAGGCGAGTTTATAAACATAAGCTTTAAAGCTTATTTGACCAGCAAGAACATATCCATTTATTACACCTACAACAAAGCCATTAAAGCATCACTTGCTGAACGGGTAATACGGAATAAAACTGAAGTCTGGTAAATATATGCATGCTAAAAAGACAAAACGCTGCATAGTTGATTTACAAATAATTGTGAACCCGTCTAATAGGACACCGCATTCATCATTAATGGGCCGGGTCTCCTTTGACGTTTATTTGTTGAACGACCCAAGAGAAATTCAGGCACTGTAGTCCGAAGTGTATAAAAAACGACGTAAAATAATTAAAGTGCCCAGTACACAACTAAAGGTGGGAGCGTAAGTACGCTTACAGTGCAGTGATCCCAGTCTGAAGCCCTTCAGGAGAGGACACGAACCAAAGTTCACGAAGGAACTGTTTCGTATTTCCCGTCTTAATCAAAAACATTACCCTCCGACCTATGAAATAGCACTGCTCGATACTGATGAACCCATCAAATATTTTGCCTACAGACAGAAACTAGTTCAGAGTGACAGACCTGATATTTATTCCATAAAGATATTGAAGAGCCGAATTAGACGAGGTAGAAAGCAATTCTACGTGATTTACACAGATACTCCAGACAGCAAACCTACGTGAATTAGTGAAGGAAACGTCGTATCGTGATGGCTGATAAACGTACTTTGGAACGGAAATTGAACTTTTATGATAAATTAAATCAACTAAAATCGTCCGAACGTAGTCAACTCATCAAACTGTTTACTGATAAAGAAGTTAAAATCATCGGCGAAATATTTACAAATATACTGAGTCTCTGACAAGCTAACCAAGTCACGGGTAACTAAATTCAATTCTATAATAAAGCAATTAGGCAGTAAATCGTCAGGGAACAAAAAGAAAACATTATCAATCGTGCGTGGAAAGTTTCTGTTATATATACTATTACCCACTGCAGTGAGTTTTTTGACAAAAATAATTCATGTATGAATCGGTTTACAACCTAATTCCAAAATCCAAGATGGATAAGTTTACAACAAATTTAATTAGCGGTTGCGCTACACCCTTACCTGTCACAACAGGGCCAGGAATAGCAGAACATAACAGTGAATATCGCAGTCCAAGGTTGAACGCTAGATTTGAACGCTTCGCCTGAAATAGCACTAAAATTATTTTATTTTCTCCAAGGCCTATATCACACTAGTATCACTACAAAACCCACACTGGAACCTATCAAACAAAAGAAACCACATAATGACGACGTTGCAGCACTATATACGGCCTCACTGCCTCCCGTGGCTAAATCACTGTCCCCCGGTTTGCTTCACTATCATAAAACCAACACACCACTTATATTTGAATCGAACGGGTTTGTTAGCCATCCCAATGTCCATAGTCGTATCTACGTTCTCGATCTCTTCAAACGTTTATTAGTCAATATGACTGTGGAAAGATATCGATGACGACATTCCAACGTTCCTGGATAAAATGCCTAGAGCAATTCACAAAATAGACTGTTGAAAATTAAAGAGGAGGATGAGGACGCGATAGACAGATTCCGGGACAGTTTATAAAATAACACACAGCTTCGTAACACCGTTATAACACTAAACAATGTTAAACATTCACTGTATTGAAAAATCACAGAACAGCATAAACTGGTACACGAAACATGTTCTACTATGACAGGGTAAAACATGTATGCCAGCGCATCACTTGCTGGAGGTAGTGCCTCTTTGCGACCAAGAGATAAGGCCTCGTGAGCACCCCAACACTGCAGTCATGACCATGACTGGCAAAATAACATATTCGAATAGGAAATAAATAGGGTTTCCTAGCGTGGAAACACTCTAAATATTCATAACACAACCGATAATCATCTACAATACCACATAGCCTAACACTGATACTTAAAAAGAATATATGTAAGTTCACTTTAAATGCCGCACCTATGGAGAATGATCAGGCGCAGATCCACTTCAAGCAACGACACAGAAGACCCTGACACGCTACCGTGATCGGAGCGCAAGGACTGTCCGAGGTTGCTCTCATAGGCTAGTGGGGGTGTCGGGGCGGGGCATTGTCCAAGGTTGCCATATCATTAGCTGGTGGAGGTGTTGGGGCGAGGCATCGTCAGAGCTCCGCTCACTCATTGGCCTGGTGGAATAGACGAGCGGGGCATCGTCAGAGCTCCACAAACACGCAGGGCGTTCTCAGGCCTTCTATCTCCAGGGCGTTCTCAGACCCCCTTTCTCCAGGGCGTTCTCAGACGATGCACTCAGTAGCAAAGCTCACATCCCGAACAAAAACATAGAATTGACATCGAAATAATGTGACGACATGTCGATGTCCCGATTTTGCTGACATCTTTTATTGGTATACAAGTCGCTCATTCAAATAAAAAAGAGTTCGGGTGGAACGATTCGATACCGAGATTATTTTCAAATAATTAAACGTTAGCAGGGCTATAATTACTTCTCCACCACTTCGTAGGACCCATAGTGTTAGCATAGCTCTTCTGCTTTTATTCGAATGAATCTTGATGATGAAACATTACAGAGACGTATTTACGAGAGAAACTTGATTCCATTCGTATAAAAAAGTTTTCGACAGATTTTGATCTTCGTGTCTTCTAACCTTAATCGGGAATTTCGAAACTTTTAGGTTTCTCGACTATTTTCGAGTTTTTAGGTTTTGACTAAACATGGCGGCTCGGACCCAGTTGTCGTTTAGGTACAAAATATGGTCTGATGCGCCCGGAGGCCGGCGCCAGCTGAACATCCCCCCCCTCCCCCTCCATACCTATATAAGCGAGGTGTACCTTACTCCGGCTTTCGCGATAAATTATATACTTCGAAAGTATCATCCTATAGATGTCGCTCCGGGCGAGTCTTTAATTTCTCCTACTGATTTCCTTTCCCTCCTTTTTTTTCCTCTGTGTTCTCTACTATTCCCACCTTATCACGACTCATCATCATCACCGGCATTCATTCGAGCGCAGCTGCTTGACAGAGGCGCACGGACCTATCGTATAGGTGCTAGGGTCCTAGCACCTTATACGATAGGTAAGATACACTACGCAGCGGCCCATCTGGGCAGTGGACTAGTGACTCACTGCCTCTACAGAGCCACAGATGGGATCTACAATTGCGAAAACGTACTGAATATGCTGTCTCAGTGTGCCCTGCCTCGTCCCTGAAGAACATTATTAGTCGAACGACACCATTTGCCTGAAGACATAAATTGTCTAAGCCCATTGGATTGTCGAAGGACATTAATTGTCGAAAGACATTAATTGTCGAAGGACATCAATTGTCGAAGGACAATAATCGTCGAAGGACATTGATTGTCAAAGGAAATCATTTATTGAAGGACATTAACTGTCAAAGGATATTAGTTATCGAAAGACATTTATTTATATTAGAAGGACATTAATTATCAAAGGAAATTATTTTTCGAAGGACATCATTTGTTGAAGGACATTATTTGTCAAAGGACATTGATTGACGAAGGGCATTAATTGTCGGAGGACATTAATTGTCGAATTACATCAATTGTCGAAGAACATAAATGGTCGAAGGACATTAATTGTCGAAGGACATTAATTGTCGAAGGACATTAATTGTCGAAGGACATAAATTGTCGCAAGACATAAATTGTCGAAGAACATGATTGTCGAAGGACATCAATTGTCGAAGGACATTAATGGTCGCCGGACAGTAATTGTCGAAAGACATTATTTGTAGAAATACATTAATTGTCGTAAGACATTATTTGTAGAAAGACATTAATTGTCGAAGAACATTAATTGTCGAAGGACATCAATTGTCTAAGGGCATCAATTGTCGAAGGACATTAACTGTCGAAGGACAATAATTGTCGAAAGACATTAATTGTCGAAGGACACTAATTGTCGAAGGACATTTATTGTCGAAGGACACTAATTGTCAAAAGGCATTAATTGTCGAGACATTAATTGCCGAAAGACATCATTTGTCAAAGGACATCAAAGGTCGAAGGACAACAAAAAAATCGAAACATATAATGCCGCAGGACATTGAGGTTCGAAGAACATAAAATGACCCAGCGCCCTTACGGACGCTAGCAATGCGTGATACTGAAATCTAACGCTAACAGTAGTTATGGCCCAACATCGCATGTCCCATCGCTCTATAATGAAATAATGAAATACATTCTTTTATTTGCATCATTCTGCCTCCTATTGAAATGATTGGTAACATACCTATCATTTTCTTTTAGAAACAAACTGACATTGTTTTGTGCTACGTGGCGAAGATTTCGGACGTAACCCAAGGGACCGTTGGAGGACCGAACCACGTGCTTCCCAAGAAAACTTATCCTTTACTGAACGATGATAGCTCGTGTGGAGCATTATTTGAAAAAAGTCCCCTGAACGATAATAGCCAGTTTAGAGCATAACTTAAAGCAAATCTTCTGAGTAATGATAGCTCGTTTAGAGCATAATGTAAAAGCAGGTCCTCTGACCGATGATAGCTCGTGTGGAGCATCATTTAAAGCAAGTTTTCGGAACCAGAGGATCATGCGTCCCATATGACGTCTCGCGGGTCAAAAGTCAATGTCGCTCCGCAAACCTACGATACTCTCTACCATGCGCGGGACCATGGACATAGACCTATTCGCGCATCCAAGGAACAACAAGCTCCCACTATTTACAGCTCCGTTTTTTCACCCACGAGCAGCTTTAGTGGATTCTCTCTAATGCGACTGGAATCAGTGGAGGGAAATATACCGGTTCCCATCATACAACCTGATCCCCAAATGCTCCACAAGCTCAAGACGTACAGCTACAGCGGCGTGCTCGTGATCCCCGACCACCCCAACGCACTGTGGGGGTCCACGGACGTCGCATCCTTCAGCGAAACCTCACTCGCCCTCGACGTGTCCCAGTGCGTCGAAGGTAGGGAGGTGCCTTGAACATCACGACCCTTCTCGCGTTATCTCGAATTTATTTTTTAAAAACGCTGCTCACGATTAAATACAATAGATCTCTTGCAGACACCCTGGTCAACACGCACAGGCAGTCGACACAACGCCAATACCAAAGCGTCTGGACTCGTTTCCAAGCGTGGCTACGCGCCACGTAGGCGCAGTCCATCAACCAGTCCACCCTCTTGACGTTCCTGCACTACACCGGCAAGCAGAAGCGGCTTAATCCTCGTACAGTTTTGTTTTATAGGAATGCGCTTCATTTGCGTTTCTTCCATGGCTTTGGCGTCATGACCCACGAGGCCATCTTTAAGAAACTCGCAAGGGCCCAGTTTCACGAGAACCCACCACAACGAAGTTTCGTGCAGCAGGGGAAGCTCGAGCCGGTTCTCGACATGCTCGCCTCTCCTCGCTTCAATACTCAGACGACTTCGGTATTGGTGCTCTTTCAGGAGATTCCGTTTTTGTCGCGCTCACAGCAGGAAACAGGGTCTCTTAGATTCCAGCAATGTCACGCACGGGACAACATTTCTCCAAGAACCCTCCTTGCGCGCTACCTGGCCGCTGACGAGCTCCTGTAAAACCAGACCCTCACTCATAGTATTCTAACTTTGACAAAGTTGTCAAAGTTAGAACAATGTGAAAATGTAAGCTATGCCAGACGCACGCTGGTGCGCACAAGAAAAACGCTTAGACGAAATGGATCTCCGCTTTCAATCATTTAGAACTTCAAGAGTAATATGTACGCACTAGCGTGCGTACAGGTAGAATCGTTGAGACTGGTACAAGGTTTACGGCTACACGAACAAAGTCAGCTCCGTCAGCAACGCAACACAAGGTTTACAACTACTCAATCTAGTTAAATTACATATGTTTTCGTTTTTTCAGGTAAGATGAAGGCTCCGACAAAACAAATCCTCGCCTCCAATCATTTAGGACTTCAAGAGTAATATGTACGCACGATAGTGCGTACAGGTAGCATCGTCGAGACTGATAAAGGTTTACGGCTACACTGAAATAGTAGGCTTCGACAGCAACGCAACACAGTGTTTACAGCTACGCGGTCAAGTTCAGGTAAAGTAAAATTTCTTTATTCAGGTAAGATAAAGACTCAGACAAAACGAATCGAATCCCCGCCTCCAACCCCTCAGAACCTCAGGAGTAATATGTACGCAAGTCAGTGCGCACAGATAGTATCGTCGAAATTAGTACAAGGGTCAACGTCTCCACGGATCAGATCAACTGCAACCGCAATGCACCACAAGGTTTATAGTAACGCGGTAAAGGCCAACAACAGAAATAACAAATAGTCCGCGCACGCGCGAGCGAGCACGGATTGGAAAAACACTTATTCACAAAATTACTAACAAGAACTCTCGCACAAGTACACTAGCACTACTTTATTAAATTGTGGATCGTAAAAAGGAAAGAAATGGCAGGTCCATCGTGGGATGAAAAACTACTCAGATTATTGACATCATACTTATTGTTTAGGGGGATAAGGTGGGGGGGACATAGGTCCCTCTGGTCCCAAAAGAACCTGATGGGTCCGGGAGGGTAACCCAAGTCCCCCGAGCTCCCCGAATCCCTCGAGTCCCCTCGTCTCGACTCATTTCGGCCAGTCTGGAGATGTTCGACTGACCTCGACGCACATCGACCAGCCTTGACGCGGCTCTCCCCCTCTGCGCCGGTAATCCTATGGACTGTAATAAATAACTAATTTTTCTACTCAAGCATTTTAGGGAGGGAGCGGTGTGGGGTGGGGGGCAGAGGCCCCTTGTGTCTCAAAATTGTCCAATGAGCCCCGGATGGTAACCCAATTCCCCCGAGTCCTCCGAGCTCCCCGGGTCCCCCGAGCTGCCCTGGTCCCTCGAGTCCCCTCGTCCCAGCTCATCTCGGCTTGTCTCGAATCATTTCGGCCAGTCTCGACTCGTCGCATCCAACTCGACTTGCATCAACATGTTACGACTGATCGCAACGCACCTCGACCAGCCTCGACGCGGGGGCCCCCCTCTGCGTCAGCAATGCTGTAAACTGTAATAA
This sequence comes from Gammarus roeselii, assembly GCA_016164225.1. Lineage (NCBI taxonomy): Eukaryota > Metazoa > Arthropoda > Malacostraca > Amphipoda > Gammaridae > Gammarus > Gammarus roeselii. The sequence goes on from SDVV010023910.1 coordinate 11,973, forward strand.
CTAATTTCTCCACCCAAGCACTCCACATAGATACATTCCTCTGGGTATGTGTTTTATAGCGTTTGGAGGGGGGAGCAGAGCTTCCAGATTTAGAGGGGCTTCAAAAGGGTCTCTCAGTTTCTCAAGAGAGTCCCAAAGGGTCTCAAAGGTGTCCCAAAGGGCCCCAGAAGGGTCCAAGTAGTCCCCCCCAATTCTCCTGGTCTTCCAAATCCATCGGGCTACTGAAACCCTGGGTTCCCCGAGTCCCACGAGTACCCCCCATTTCCTGGGTCACCTAGTCTCAACCAACCTCGATAAATAATAAACAATGCAAAATTTATCACCATGAAAAAAGTGCAGAGATAAATAATGGAGCCCAAGAAAGAATAAATACTAAAATGAAGTGTTAATTTGATTTGATTTGATTTGAGCCTCATTTCCACCAGAGCCTCAACGTGAGTCATAATAGGCTCCCCCGTAGGGCTCGATGATTATTGATTCCAGTAGGCTCGCACGCCTAAGTGCGCGAGGAATAAACGAAACAACGCTTTCAAAGTTAGAAAAAAATGTGAAAATTTTAGCAGTGTCAGACGCACGCTAGTGCGCAAAAGAAAAAACGCTTTCTCGAAACGGACCTCCGCTTCCAATCCTTTAGAACATTACGTTTGATACGTACGCACCCTAGTGCGTAGAGGTAGCATCTTCGAGATTAGAACAAGAT
>SDVV010023911.1:0-12671 GCA_016164225.1 Gammarus roeselii
AAATATTTTTGGATTGGTGATGATACCAACCAATAATCAGAACAACATCGTAACAAAACCCCATCACCCCTACCTGGCTGCAGTGCTTCCTCACTCAGCCCAGCAACCGCCCTCGCACCAGAGACGCACAGTCCTAGAAACGATTTACGTAAAGACCAGGAGGATGAAGAGATGGATGCATCCCCCGCAGACGACCACACAGCAAGGATCCCTACTATAAAAATGAAAAGACAACGAGATGAGGAAACCTCCTATATCCAGGCACCACTGAGCAAAAAGATCAGTAACAACACTCACATAACGGCCCGCCAGGACCAAAACCCAGAACAACCTCCTCCTGTCTTAAATGCGACTCCATTGGTGGACAATCACTGCGAGTGACAAGATCCCCCGTTACCAAACCCGACTTACGAACACACCATCAGCGAGAACGATCACGGCCTCGCTGACAGCTCTTATCTCGCAGAGCTCCTACGCGAGACCTCTGCAAAACCAGTAATATTACCTGGCCCAAATACCTCGCACTCCACACAACCACCCCACACAGATAAAAAAGGCTTCCACAGAAGAAGAGCGCACTCGCTCACAAAGCAAACACAAAAAGCGCACACCCTCGTCTTCCCGCAAGAGCACTCGCAGCCGCGACCGCAGCAACCACAGCAGACCGCCCTCCAGCGAAGACAGACACTCTCGTGAACACTTCCAACCCGGAACCCCTGGGCAAACTCAAAAACGCGAGCACCACAAAAGCTCCATCAAATCACGCGACCACTCTAGATCATCAAGGTCAGAGTGCGAACAGCCTTCAAAATAAACACCAAAATACTCCGGTGGAACTGCCCGCGACTCGGAAACAAGAAAGATGAATTACAATCCTTAATCGCCCCCCATAAACCTTTGGTGATTGGCCTCCAAGAGATCAAACTCCGAGAGACCGCCAACTTCAGAATCTCCTAATAAATCATACACCGTCGCGAAGGCTACACCAACGTGACTGCTCACGGCGCAGTGGCACTGATGATCCACAAAAGTGTTCCTCACCTCCGCCTTCCCCTTAGGGAAGGCGGAGGTGAGGTACACAAATCGTCGCCCAACTATACGAAAAGTTTCATGCCGCAGCCTGGACGAGCATTCCCCAATATGCCCCTTCAACCTTTCCGAAACCATGGTGGTGCCGAGAGGTGCAAGAAGCAAGAGATAAGTGTGAAAAGCTATACCATGCCTACCGAAGCGCACGGTCCCCCAGGAACCGAGTAGCGTGGAAAAGGGCATCTGCTGATTATCGAAAACTTCTAGTGGAGAAGAAACGTGGAAGCTGGGCTCAATTATTCAATACCATTAATCGAAATACCTCCACCTCCCAGGTGTGGAAAAAAAATCGACGTATTCATGGAGAACCCGAGCGACCTATTAACATCCTTTCTGACAGGCACAACTTGTTCTTCCCACGCGGAAATCGCAAATAAACTAGCTCAGGCGTTTAGCCAGATTTCGCAATCAACAAACTACACGGAGAGCGAACATCTTGACTTTACTTCTAGACAGAAATAGGCCTACAACAAACCTTTCTCCCTCCACGAACTACAGAGCGCTCTAGACCATACACGTGAAACTTCACCTGGGCCAGACCAGGTACACATCAACATGATCAAAAATCTCCCAGATGGCGCCCGTGAGCAGTTATTAAAAGTGTTCAACACTCGGTTCTCAAACCCATTTTTTCCCGATCAATGACATGAATCTACAATTATCTCAATCCCCAAACCCGGGAAATTCCACTGCGACCCACTTGACTACCGCCCCATTGCTCTTACCAGCGTTCTCAGCCAGACCATGGAAAGGATGATAAATATGCAGGTCTGAACAGCATCCAGTGTGGCAGCCGCGAGTGCCACTCTACGACGGACCACCTTGTAAGACTGGAATCTAACATTAGACAGGCATTTGCCCGAGGAGAACACGTGGTTTCCATTTCTTTCGACTTTGAAAAAGCATACGATGCTACCTGGCAATATGGCATCATGAAGGATCTCCACCGCAAAATGCTGTGAGTTGACTTACCACGTTATATCCCCCAATTCCTGCAAAATCGCACCTTCAGGGTTGAGGTCGCCGACACCCTGTCACCATCCTATACGCAAGAAATGGGCGTCCCCCAAGGAAGCGTCCTCGGTGTGTCTCTTTTTATACTCAAAATCAACCCGATAGCAGACATTCTCCCGCGCGACGGAAGATTGCTTCCATCACTATACGTGGATGACTTACATATAAGCTACAGGCACCCTAGCCTCTTAACATTTCATCAGGAACTCCAGAAATATCTAAACCTAGTCGGGAACTTGGCCTTCTTAAACGGATTCCAATTCTCGCCCTCCAAAACGAAAAGCTTGCACTTTACTCTCGTGCCCGGCTTACACCTAAAACCAGCCCTAACGCTAAACAACACTCCGCTATTACACGAGGAATCACTAAAATTCCTCGGTCTTGTGTGGGACCTTAAACTCACATGGCGACCTCATATTGCAGCCCTGGAGACTCGCTGCAAAAAAGCAACCGGACTTATCCTCTCTGATACAGCCTTGAAATTCAGAGCCGATATGGACACCGGCATGACGTCATTCAGAACATTAATACGCTCGCGCATTGACTATGGAGCAATTGTTTACGGTTCAGCAGCCAAAACCATCCTAAAACCTTTCTCCATCATAGTAAATAACTCCCTGCGTATCACAACCGGTGCGTTCCGTTCCACACCCATCGAATCCCTGAAAGTGCTTGCTAACGAGCTTCTTCTTCCGCTCCGGAGGAACAAATTCTCACTACAGTACTATTTCAAGACAAGGAGCTACATCAATAGCCTAGCACTCAGTGACGTCACCAACATTCTTGATAAACGCCTCTTTGCGGCTAAGAAGAATATATGCCCACCCTTTTCTCTACGCGTGTATAACTTACTGACCTCGCTGAACATCACACGCAAAGCAATCAAACCATCATTCTCCTATCGAATTCTTCAAATCAACACACCAGGTTGATTCTAGGTTGACCCACCACTGGTCAACCTAGATTTGAAGACGTACCCCAAAGCAACAACCCCAACCAACACGTATCGCCAAGAATTCTCACGACTTCTCGATGAACAGTACGCTGAGCACCGCCATGTATACACTGACGCCTCGAAAATATCGGACGGAGTGGGAGCCGCCGCCATATGCGAAGAGACCTCGCGTTTGGCCACCCTACATCAGGAGGCCTCTGTATTCTCTACAGAGCTACACGAACTCGAACTAGCCATCTCCATTGCAAAAAGCGACCGCCACCACAAAAGTGTTATATTTTCAGACAGTCTGAGTGTTCTCACCTAGCTGAAAACTATGCACTTTGGTTACCCTGCCCTTTCAAAAATGCAGCATGACCTACTCACGATGTTCGAAGCCGGCCAGGCGGTCGAGTTCTGCTGGATCCCTGAACACGCGGGAATAGGAGGAAACGAACGCGCAAATTCCCTCGCTAAACAGGTGTCTATCCAGCAAGAACAATTCATCTCTATACATTACCAAGACCGGTTTCCAGTCATCAACTCACGTATAACATCACGATGGAACGACTCTTGGCAACAGAGTGGACAAAATATGCTCGCAGTTAAACTATCCGTGGGAGAGTGGGACACCAGGTTTTCTAATGGTAGAGACCATGTGTTCATTAATCGTCCATGCACGGAACACACGTGAATAACTCACAGCCACCTAATGGACGTGGACATGGGACCGGATGCACCACCATGCCCCGGTTGCAACCAAGTGGCAATCAGCGAAAACACTTACTAGTAAATTGTGATGCACTCGCAGCTGCCTGACAAGCCTTCTTACAACCTGCAACGCCTGCTCACAGAAGCGGAACACCGGAAAAAAATGATTGCTTTCGGAAAACACACGGGCCTGTACGAGGCAGTATATGGGTATCGAGGTCTGAATAATCTCTGATCCCAAACTCGCTGTCCTCCCTGCGTATTTATCGAGAATTTTTACTTTAACTTCGTGCACGAAGCTGTGCAGAATCAACGGGACGTCGTGCCCTGAGGAGGAGCACTCACTGACTACACGTTCGAGCTCCGGTGGAGAACGGAAGGGGCTGCTACCACTCCTTTACGCAAAACCTACTGCGTCTGCAATGAACCTGCTCTGTAAATAGGTTAAACTTACTTTGTATCTATGTTTAGTATACTTTGTACTTGCGCTAGGCGTACTCTGTACCGGCGTTAGATTTACTCTGTTTATATGTTGAATTCAATTTGTATCTGCCAAATTTTCTTTGTTGTTGCGTCAAATTTACTTTGAGGCCTACTCTGTACCCGCGTTAGATTTATTCTGTACATACGTTAAATTTAATTTGGATCTGTCAATTTTTTTTTGTAGACACGTCAAATTTACTTTGTACCCATGTCAAATTTATTTTATATTACTTTGTTCCCTCGTTAGACCTACTCTGTACCTGTGTTAAACTTACTGTGTCTACGTTGAACCTACTCAGAATCTAAGTTGAACCTACTCAGAATCTAAGTTGAACCCACTCTTAATCTTCGCTGCACCTACACTGCCACTCTTCAATCGCCCTACGGGGGAGTCTGCATTAACTTCGCGTTGAGACTCCGGTGGTAAATGGAAGCAACAACTACTACTACTTCTCAATTACTAGTTTACCAGATGTTTTTCACATTCACCGCGTAGTCTTAGGCTCAAGAATACGAAGTAGAATGCAATCCAACCCCTTTCGAAACAATAAGGTTCACTAATAGGCCTGAACCTAAACATCAGTGATTGTATCACTTATTTGCACAATAAAAAAATTCTGCATACATTTAAATATTCCGAGTTGGAAAGTAGTATGTTTTTGAGATTTGAGGTGGATGGAACATTTAATACGGTAACGGAAGTAATAGTCGTTCCTCAGTTTCTGCAGAGTCGCAAGGGCTCGAGTGCGAGCTTGATGACAATTCGTCAGTATTTTGATATCTTCTCGACTAAGTATGATATTGTAAAAAGAGTGAATACACATTGTGATATCTAAATAAATGAAGAGGTCCACCTCCATCGGAGCTCAGAATTGCAATATGAGACCGAATATTTATTACCGTCGTCATAACGTGGTATGCGGCGTTATCTCATCATAGAGTTGAGGCGATCGGGCCCTGTTCAGTGTTTCTGACGGGCATAAGTAGTTACTGGAAATGGGGGTTTCGGCCGACCATTGGTAAAGCCAATCACTGATGCTCTCACTCTTTCAGAAACTGTTATTTATCTAACTAATCTTTCAAGTCGTCGCAGTCTAACGTTCGTTATCATATGGAGTCATCCACCACGTCTAGGTAATAAACTCCTTTACGCAATTGGTAGCTTGTTCCTTGTTCATCTGAGCCTAACGTGTGCTACTCAGAAACAAACAACCAATCCACCACGTCTAGGTAATAAACTCCTTTACACAATTGGTAGCTTGTTCCTTGTTCATCTGAGCCTAACGTGTGCTACTCAGAAACAAACAACCAATCCACCACGTCTAGGTAATAAACTCCTTTACGCAATTGGTAGCTTGTTCCTTGTTCTTCTGAACCTAACGTGTGCTACTCAGAAACAAACAACCAATGGAACGAAATAAAACATGTCATTTGTTGATATGCGCATGTTAACTTTGAAATAGCTTGGCTTTAAATCTAACAGAACGAAATTCCTTACGATGCTTTATTATGTACTTGGCGAAGGTCACTCATGAGCAATCGTGTTGTAAATACCATATAATGTTTTATTAGTATAAGTCAAGATAATTTCAAGAACTGAATGACACCGATTGTAAGGACTTCAATGATGTGGAATGTGGGTTGAAAATATTCGACCAAATGCAGTTTCGCCTCCTCCTGTCACATCAGACGTTGCGTTTGAAACGTGTCAGTACAACATCGATAGTCACCTTGCGCCGAATCAACTACTGAAACGAGGGCTCCAATTGAGGACGGCATCCTTGCGGCCAGTCTGCGGCCGACGCATGGTCACTTCTTCTCTAATATAATAACTAGATCCACCCCCAAAATTACAAACAAGTCTTTAGGCGACCCACGGATTAATTTTTTTAACAGAGGAATTTTGACATTCGCTACCCTTACAAATTTCCACTAGAGTTTCTCATCTCATTCAAATAATACACCAACATGAGAAATGAATCCGTGCCACCAAGGGTTACTCGTGAGTCCGAAGATTGTGCACACGATTTCATAGTTAGTTCACATGTCCAAAGGATGGTCACACGTCCAGTAAATTCGCTAGCGCACAATAAAAAAATAATGGAAATGTATGTAAATAAGTGAATATGTAAATATAATCTTGATTAATATTGTTTTTCACTTAGTCAACATTCTTCGTACAATTAGATACCGTAATCTTCCAATTTTCAAGAATTGAAGTCGTTCTTCTCTGTTTGATTGAACGAAATATATTCGAATCCTTCTAAAATGAAACGTTATCATTAACTTATCACATACTCAACACTGCCACCCTGGGAGGTATCAGTTGGAATCAAAATCATACTACTGATGAGAAATGAGGTAACTCTTTTTAATGGGCGACGACTCTGTGGACACAAGCAAGAAGTGTGGAATTATTTTTAGCAAGTTTTCGTGCCGAGTGGATAGCGTATCCGACTGCAGTGTCAGCCTCTGGTGCTGCATGTCGCGAGTTCGAGCCTCGGCAGGGACACGGCGGTCTTGTGGCGGGGAGATTGGGCTCCTCCCCCCTCTGTGTCTGCCTAACCTAGCCACCCCCCTAACTAGGGGGAAACGGCTGTATGTCTATACATACAAGTTTTCGGCATTCGTATCAGATATCCTGAGTTATTTCTTGGTTCACTGGAGCATGATGTTGGTACGAGGTACAATCATCAATACTGAAATTTTATGTTGCACATGATGTTCAATTACTAAATTTCTTGATCATATACATAACTGAGGTATCTTAATTTTGATTCGAAAACACTGGTTCCTTTAAGAAATTCCTGGATATTTATGTCACATGCCTGGAATCATTGATCCAGGATTGAAGGGATTTCATTTGAAACGTCGTGCGACAATTACAGAGAAATGCTGAAAACTTGGCCGAAGTCGTCTTACAATAATCAGACAATCGACAAGGCTTTGAGGTCGACCTTACAGAAAGTTACGCATAATTATTATTTGGGAAATTATCAGTGCAAGGCTGGAACCTGCGCGATCTCGTTGGTACTAAGTAGGTAAAAGTTTTTCGCATAGCTCGGGTTAGGTTAGGCTAAGACGCAACCTTCTAGCAGGCAATTTTTAGTTTACATCTCCTTTCATGTATCCATAATTTCTCTACTCTTGTATAGTGTCCGCGAGCTACGTAAAAACCTTGTGCGGTGTGACACAGTTAAATGAGTGCCACTTCTTCCTTTTATTGTGTCTGTAGGCTCTCGTCGGGTTGCCGGTCCTTCGGGTCTGAAGGCGGCCAAGCTCGAATTGCATGATCCACATTTCATATTTTTTGATAACATTTATAGTGCAACTCCGCCTCAAATTTTATCATACGAAAGAAGGGAATGTACTCTTTTGTGAATAAAAATGAAACTACACCATTGAATTAAAAAAATCGAATAGCTATATTTCTTGAAAATCTCTTTATGAGTGCAAAAGTTTTCAACAATCATCCGATATTATTATCAAACTATATTTTCATATGCTTTCATGATTTAGACTCGGTCTCGTAGCTGTTCAGTCGGCTTGCCAATGAACACTTTATTTATTTCGAGTGACACCAGACTTCGTTGTAAGTGTTTGACCTGTCTACCCTCTCAAACAGGTCAATTTAGTTGTGCAGATGTAATGACCGAGCAAAAATTATCAACTTGACATTTTCAGATGATGCTGGAGGAGCTGCTCTTTATAACAACAAATATCGTCACGGGTGAGTACAATCCTAATTTTGAATTCAACCAAATTCATTATTTGCAAGATATTGAACATATATAACATGATGGGGCTTTTATCCTAAGGAACCGCGACTGTCATTGAGTGATCGGTGTGTATCGAGTTCAGGGTGCAAATACATATACGGTGACGCAGCTCAATGGAGGTACTGAGTGTCGTAATACATCCACGGTGACACAGCTCAATGGAGGTACTGAGTGTCGTAATACATCCACGGTGACACAGCTCAATGGAGGCACTGAGTGTCGTAATACATCCACGGTGACACAGCACAATGGAGGTACTGAGTGTCATAATACATCCACGGTGACACAGCTCAATGGAGGTACTCAGTGTCGTAATACATCCACGGTGACACAGCTCAATGGAGGCACTGAGTGTCTTAATACATGCACGGTGACACAGCTCAATGGAGGTACAGAGTGTCATAAAACATAAACGGTGACACAGCTCAATGAAGGTACTGAGTGTCATAATACATCCACGGTGACACAGCTCAATGAATAAGGTACTGAGTGGCATAATACATCACGGTGACACAGCTCAATGGAGGTACTGAGTGTCATAATACATCCACGGTGACACAGTTCAATGAAGGTACTGAGTCATAATACATCACGGTGACACAGCTCAATGGAGGTACCGAGTGTCATAATACATCCACGGTGACACAGCTCGATGAAGGCACTGAGTGTCATAATACATCACGGTGACTCAGCTCCATGGAGGCACTGAGTTTCATAATACATCACGGTGACACAGCTCAATGGAGGTACTGAGTGTCATAATACATCCATGGTGACACAGCTCAATGGAGGTACTGAGTGGCATAATACATCCACGGTGACACAGCTCAATGGAGGTACTGAGTGCCATAATACATCACGGTGACACAGCTCAATGAAGGCACTGAGTGTCATAATACATCACGGTGACTCAGCTCCATGGAGGCACTGAGTTTCATAATACATACACAGTGACGCAGCTCAATGGAGGTACTGAGTGTCATAATACATCCACGGTGACACAGCTCAATGGAGGTACTGAGTGTCATAATACATCCACAGTGACACAGCTCAATGGAGGTACTGAGTGTCATAATACATCCATGGTGACACAGCTCAATGAAGGTACTGACTGTCATAATACATCTACGGTGACACAGCTCAATGGAGGTACTGAGTGCCATAATACATCCACAGTGACACAGCTCAATGGAGGTACTGAGTGTCATTATACATCCACGGTGACATAGCTCAATGGAGGTACCGAGTGTCATAATACATCCACGGTGTCACAGCTCAATGGAGGTACTGAGTGTCATAATACATCTACGGTGAAACAGCTCAATGGAGGTACTGAGTGCCATAATACATACACGGTGACACAGCTCAATGGAGGTACTGAGTGTCATGATACATCCACGTTGACAAAGCTCAGTGGAGGTACTGAGTGTCATAATACATCCACTGTGACACAGCTCAAAGGAGGTATTAAGTGTCATAATACATCCATGGTGACACAGCTCAATGGAGGTACTGAGTGTCATAATACATGCACGTGACACAGCTCAATGGAGGTACTGAGTGCCAAAATACATCCACGGTGACACAGTTCAATGGAGGTACTGAGTTTCATAATACATCCACGTTGACACAGCTCAGTGGAGGTACTGAGTGTCATAATACATCCATGGTGACACAGTTCAATGGAGGTACTGAGTGCCAAAATACATCCACGGTGACACAGTTCAATGGAGGTACTGAGTTTCATAATACATCCATGGTGACACAGCTCAATGGAGGTACTGAGTGTCATAATACATCCACTGTGACACAGCTCAAAGGAGGTACTGAGTGTCATTATCACGTCGCGTGGGAGGTGTTGCTTGCTTGCTCCTGTTATTTCTAAAGGATTATTTTTCAGGGGTGTCTAATATTACTGCAACAATTGCCAGCGAATTTGTGAGACGCGGTGGACACGGCCTGGGTCTGGCTTACATGACGTCACGAAGGTCCTAACAAAGAATATCTATTGGTCATTCGATGTCGTGACGTCATCAAAGCCTGGCCCGGGACTCGCACTGATGATGGACAGGTTCAGAGCATGAGCCAGCCATCATTATTGTCTCTTGATATCCGTGTAGTGATATTGATAACCAACAAAGAGACAATAATAATTATTGTCTCTTTGTTGGTTGAATCAATGATTAGTGTATTAAATATTTGTCCTCTCACGACCTGGATTGTTTGTGGGGTGCCACCGTTTTTTCGCTCCCCCAACCGAAGTTTTGATTAAACATTAATAAATTATATTATTTAATCCACGATAATTGGAACACAAATGGAAACTTGCTGCTCGTTCGTTGTGGCAGCTGCATTCGATGCCGATCTTAACTGGCTTACATTATATCAACAATTGTGATCAGTTCCCTGATTCAGCCATGTTTTGCAGGTAAAACACAGGGGCATTGGTTCTACGAAGTGCCCGAAAGTCATAAATAAGTTCTGATATGAGTGTATGAGAGGAGCGTAGTTAGCGTGTTGTCATAGGTCACCCTCTACCCTCTACCCGTGTTATGCGGCCTTGGTTTGGTACCTTTGTGTTAAGAATATGTTTTGGTATGAAAAAAGCGTGATGAGCGCTTTTACCGTTGACCGCCCCTACCTACCTACGGTGTACGGCCTTGCGTCAGGATCATTATGATAGGAATATGTATTGGTATGACTGAATGAGAGGCGTGTGAAGAGCGTCGTGCCCTCTTCCCCCCTACTTGTGGTAGGCGGCCTTGCGTCGGTATCATCAAGTTAAGAATATAGTTTTTCATAAGTGTTTGGGAGGAGTGTGATGAGAGTCTCGCAGTCAGCCACACTTGTTGCTGTATGCGGCCTTGCGCCGGCATCCGTATGTTTGGAATAATGGGGTCATTGAAATTGTTTATTTTGAATAAATCTACAGCGGCAAAATAACATTCTCTGATGTGTAGTCCATATCATAAAAACGATGCTCTACTACAAACGGTAATTTAGTAAATATGTATTCATTTTACCATTCTATTCATGTACAATGCTACTTAATTAATAATATAATGAAAATATGCACAAAATTGCTAGTATGTGACGGGTGATGTTTCTTTAAAATTCCTATACATTTTTGACCGTCAAATATTTTCTTTTTGCTGGACAATACTGCAGGGAACCCCGTTAACGGTTAATATGAAGCGATTAAATAGTATGAGCTGGTTGCGCAATATTATTTCATGTAATCAAAAACTGCATCGCGGAATATAAATTTCCACACACGTAAAAGATCGAATTGTCGATTCAAATTTACAATATTTGTTTTCTCTTGCACTCAAACTGATTGGAATGGGGATCAATTATTAGAGACTTCATCGTTTGCCTATCAGGCCCATAAAGAAGCCAATTTCGTGGCATCCGTCCGTCCGTCCGTCCCTCCGTCCAATTTATATGCCAAGATTCATAATGCTAAGACTATGCCAAACACGCATGAATTCAAACACAAAGTACAGCTCAAATTAAAGAGCATAATCAAACACAAAGTACGGCTCAAATTAAAGAGCAAAATCAAACACAAAGAACGGCTCAAATTAAAGAGCATAATCAAACACAAAGTACGGCTCAAATTAAAGAGCAAAATCAAACACAAAGAACGGCTCAAATTAAAGAGCATAATCAAACACAAAGTACGTCTCAAATTAAAAGGCTTAATCAAACACAAAGTACGGCTCCAATTAAAGATCATAATCAAACACAAAGTGCGCTTGGGGTGGATGGATGATTATTCATTTTATAGATCGTTAACACTTTATTTTAGTATTTGATTATTTCTTCTTGCTTGGGCTCCATTATTTTTCTCTGCCCTTTTTTCACGGTGATAAAGATTGCATTGGTATTATTATTATTATATGTATCGAGGTTGGTTGAGACAAGGTGACCCAGGGAGGGGAGGTTTTCGTAGGACCCGCGGGACTCGGGGACCCAGGGTTTCGGGAACCCGGGGGACTTGGGAGACCAGGTGGATTTGGGGGGATCCCCTTGGACCTTTCTGGGGCCCCTTGGGACACCCTTGAGACCCTTTAGGACCCTTTTGAGAAACTGTGGGACCCTTTAGAAGCCCCTCTGAATCCTGGAACCTCTGCTTCCCCCTCCCAGCGCTGTAAAACCCATACACAGACAAATGTTTGTGAGATGCATGAGTAGCACAATTAACCCTTACAGTCCGCGGATTGCTGGTGTAGAGGGCGAGGGTCGCGTCGAGGCTGGTCGAGGTGCGTCGAGATCAGTCTAAACATGTTGAGGCGAGTCGAGTTGGTCGCGACGAGCCGAAACTGACCGAAATGATTCGAGACAAACCGAGATGAGCTGAGGCGAGGGGTTTCGGGGGACTCGAGGAGCTCGGGAAGACCCGGGGAACATGGGTCACCCTCCGGGATTCATCGGGCTCTTTTGCGACCCAAGGGAGCAATGCCCCCCCCACGCCATATCCCCTTAAACAATCAGTGCGAAATCAATAATCTGAGCAGTTTTTTTGCCCATGATGAACCTGCTCTTATTTTCTTTTTTACGATCCACAATATTAAAATGCTGGAGTATTTGTGCGGGAGTTCGTGTTTGTGATTTTGTGAATGGGTATTTTTTCTTCAGTCTGTGCTCGCTCGCGCGTG